>JACEGR010002885.1:0-117255 GCA_014170235.1 Listronotus bonariensis
AACATGATCGATAAATTTTACCATTTCTGAATATTTTAACTTTTTTTTAGAAATAAACTATTGCAACACCGGGTGTACTATCGAAAACCATTTTTTAAATTATTTGCTGTAGTACACAAATCAACAAAGTTTAGTTAAATGAAGCCAGTTTGGTAAATAAAATGGTGCTTTCACTCTTTTTAAAATACATGCTTCAAATTTTGCAGTTGGGGTTAGAATTAAATTCTAAGCACTTTTTACTTTGAAAGTTTTTTCGATATTATGTGACCTAACCCCACTTTTTGTTGTTCCATCTTAGTTTCTTCAAACTTTCCTCTATATCGTTGTGTTCACATGAAATATGAAAAAATGGATTTTGAGATTATCGGACATGCAGGGGCGATCGATAGAAAAATAAATTCCAAATTTCTCCTCATAAAAAAATCCCCCGAACTTTTTGTCGCTTACTGTATATAGTAATTTTTTTATCTAGGGAGTAAAATCAACGTATATATCGCAAAATGTCCCTTTAAAACGTAGAAAATTTATTATTATGTAATGAAAATATTGGGGTCAAATAAAGATGTCAATATTACTGTGAAACCTACAGCTAATCGGGCGGTGCATCATCACACTGGCAATAGGAAATTGCATGTAAATTTTGGTACCTTTAAAAATTGGCTTTCTTATTGATTTTACAACAAAATTATTTTAGACTTTTTTGAACACATTAATAGGATAAGCTCATATACTATTTTTCTTTATAATAAGCCAACTTAAGTTATTTAAGAAAAATCATTGGAGTTAAGCAACGTGGAGAGGGGCCATAACTTGGTTCTTAGGGGTCAGCAGATGAACCGAGCAGCAGCCATCTAAGTTAAGGAATTAATGGCGTGTGGATGAGAAGGCACAATAAGTCTCTTGGGCTGCAGCGCTAGGGGGACGGTAGTTGGAACTAAGTGAAAGACTCAAAAGGGCGAAAAAAAAAGAAAACACATCTGGAAAGGATTTTAAAAGTACGAAGGTTTCCGCGTAGATTTAGAAGGTACGTAGCTTAGGTCTGCGAAAACCGCAAGGTTCTATCTGTAATAATAATTGAGATACTTAACAGGTGCAACCAAAATGGGACACCCTGTACATATACAGATGACCCCTTTTTAAAAGGGTGTAATATAACTTACCAAAAGCACTAGTTGCATTAGCATCTTGATAAAAGTACAAGCAAGCATCTTTTAAAACACAGTAACGCCTACTCCATGATTTCCATTGTGTACCTAATTTAATAAGATATCCAAAACAATCAGGTTCACTAATAGCATTGGGAGGTAAGGTTAGGTTTCGCTTAGTCTCCTCCAAAAATTCATCTACAATTAGACTATTGCTAATGGCTTTGTCAATAACTTCAACCTAAAAAAATAATGTTAAAAATCCTTTTTGGGTAAACACATTTTTTGGCTATGCTGAATCAAAATAAAGCATTAGTCCCAACGGTACTGTGTCTTTAACAAGCTCTGTAAAAATGCTACCATAAACTCCTTGTGCCCGAATAAAAAAATATAACATAATTTACCCTAGTCAAAGGTTTATCGAGAGACAAGGTGTCAAAGTTTCTATTTGTTTGTAAATCATTTTTTGATGTTAAAAAATGTTGCAGAAGCCATCTGTAGCCCTCTGGTTAGTTCTGGTTATGTTTAAATCGTCATAACTTTCTTTTGCGTTGGAATTTTTTGACTACAGTAAAAACATCAATTTTATTACACTTTTGCATAAAAAATGTAAAATAACTAGTAAATACCGCTATGAGTAACTGTTTTTAGATATTTTAGATTATTTGCATATATTGCATTTTAAAGATAAGCAAATAATAACAGGTGGCGCCTCTACATTTTACAACAGAAACATAAGCGAATTTCGATTTTCCAGCCTAAAGAACTTCCTAATACTGAATTTTGTCAAGAAATTTCTTAATATAAAAAATATATATAAATCACTAAAATTAAATAGAAATTTTGACACCTTGTATCTCTCGCCAACGATTAAATTTTCGACTAAGGAGATTAGATCGTTGGTGTTTTAGTTCAAAGAATTTGTACAAACATTATAGTGACACCCTGTTTATTGAAAAAACCCTTTTTTTATTTTGGGACAGTTCAGGAAGATTTTGAACATAACGGTAGACGTAATAGTGTAGATACTGTTTACTCTTTTTAAAGCTACTGTGATTATTGGATACTAAGTTTACACGAGTCCTTTAATGCGCATTAGTCAAGTGTAAATTTAATAAAACGCATGTGTAAACGTTCTTAAAGCGTTTTCAAAGTCGTAATTCGTATTACATTAACAATATATAGTACAAAAACAAATAAATATTGCGAATTACGACTTTTAATACGGTTTTAAGAAAGTGTAAGCATGCGTTTTAGTCAAATTCGCATTCGTTTTATTGAAATTCGCCCAATGCAAATTTAAATTAAATGCGCATTAAAGCGCTTGTGTCAACTTAATATATGAATCTTAAGTTTGGTTTACTGTGTTTATGTCAGCTAAGGTATTTTTGGTTTACTTAAATATATTTTTTAACACGCTTTTATTAACTTGGGTTGTAACTATCTATCTGGCTGCCTATGTAACGGAATCTTTGAGCCTAATTTTAACCAACTTCCAGCTATTCGATTTCTTTGAAACTTTGCACACGTATTAAGGACCCATGACAATGCAATAATCTGCAAACAGTATCCCTTTATCTTTTTTTTTAATCGCCAGGAAAAAAATTCCATTATATTATAAAAACAACACCTAGGATGCCATCTGTTGGAAAAATTTCAAACTTTGCTATTAAATGAAGAAGAAATTTTTTAGTGGATTGCAAAATGTTGGCAACGGTCCAAACATTGCCTGGATTGCCATCTGTTGGCAAAATTTGAAACTTTGCTACTTAATGAAGAAGAAATTTTTTAGTGAGTTGCAATCTTTTGCAAATTTTAAAATTTGCTACCATTGTCATTTCATAGGGGGCTGGTTATTTTCTTTTTGCTGCTTAATTAAATAGTATGTTCTAATTTACTGTTATATTAAGAATTTTGTGCAATATAACGAACTAAAAAATGAAAAATAATTAATAGTTTAAAAAACTAAAAAACACGCTTTTATATGCAACCGAACTAAAAATTAAAAAATAATTTTTCATTAAAAAAAATATTTTCACTTCATAGTAAAAAGCGTGGGGTGCATTTTACTATTTTTCATAACTTTTCCATCATAGATATTGGCAAATATAATAATTATAACATTTAATATATTAAGCACCCCACGCTTTTTACTATGAAGTGAAAATATTTTTTAATGAAAAATTATTTTTAATTTTAGTTCGGTTGCATATAAAAGCGTGTTTTTTAGTTTTTTTAAACTATTAATTATTTTAGAACGTAGCTACCCATAGAAAGAATAAGTTATGTGTATAAAGTAAATTTTTGGCATTCCAGTCCAATATTAATTAAAAGTCACGTAAAAGAAATATCTGCATTGCTCTAAGCTTAACCAAAGGATACTATTGTCACCAAAAGCAAAACCGTTAACGTAAAAAAATAGAATAAGTTTCACCACTGAGCTCTTATATACCCTAGCATTCACCAAGTAAAAGTTTAAAAGTGATTATCTACAATAAGTAAGATTATGTTAATTAAAAAAGATAGGACGAAGTTCAAGGAAAAAAACCTTTTGAACACGCGCATCAGGCCACACCTGGGAAATAGATCAAGAGCAATAAGCTGCGACATGCAAATAAACTCCATGCATTAAATAATAAATAAAAGAAGATCTGATTTGGATTTTTTGTGATGTAATCTGAACTGTTTTCCTGTGTTGGTTTGTGCTTTTTTACATACTTTAAAATTTTGCATTTTCTTTCTTATCTTGTTAACAGCTAAAAAAAAGACATAGATCTGTAACTTTAAGGGAAAGTTTTTGGGTTGCCTGTTAGAAAATTGTACATGGTGTCCCATTTTAGTTACAACTGCGTGATATCTTGGTTACAGTTAAAAATAGAACCTTGCGGTTTTCGCAAACTTAAGCTATTTTTTGTGAAACAAAAATACCCTAAAACAATGCCGTCATAGCCCTTTTAGTTTCTGAGCTACCATGTGTTTTGACAACTATACATTTTCAGGTAGCCCTTGTATTTTAGTTGTCTAATAACTTAATGAAAACGTAAAAACGGATTTTTATACATTTTACGTACAGTGACGTAATCAGATTTGTTTCAAAATATTGTTAAGTATTGACCAATGTTGCTTTTTTAATGGATACACTCTGTATATTTGTAAAAAAAGAATTTGTCTTTTTACAAGCTTTTTAAAAATGTATAACACACTTAATTCATAAACAACGACAAAAGTCCAAATTTTCATATCCAAAATTTTGTAGGAGGCCATGCAAAACAAATCATTTATTTTTTTTATTGACTTGATTACTATAGTGGTGCTTACGTTCGCGACATTCAAAATTTAATTTTTTTCCCTAATAATATTTTTTAATTTTTTAAATATAATTAAAGGTAGGTAACACTTTTCGGAGCACATTTTTAAATTGGTAAATAATTTTTAATAAAAATATTTTTTTAAATTTATTGTTAGCATTATCCACTTTGTTTATTTTTTATTTATTAAACACTATTTTTCTAATTTATTTACTAACATTTTTAATTAACGCAACACATTCTGGTTTCTGTCTTTTTATCTAAATGCAATACAGTTTTTCTAAAAAAACTGAACGAGAATAAACTTAATATACTATTCTAACAATAAATTAAGAAAATTATTTAATAACAAGTTTTTATAAATTAATAATTTTGCTCATGAATGTGCTACATACCTAGGTTTATATAACAAAACAAAAAACCAATTAAAAAAAAGTATTAACTAATTTGTTTTGCATAGCCCTACTACAAAATTTTCGACCTGAAATATGAAAATTGGAAATTTTGTCGTTGTTTTTGAAAATAAACCCTCAGGGTTATATACTTTTAAAGAGCTTTTAAAAAGACAAATTATTTTTTTGGGAAACATACAGGTTGTTTCTTTAAAAAAAACAACATTGGCCATTATTATAAATAAATTGTTATATAATAGTTTGTCTTAACCTTTTTCTTATCATCAACTGAGATACATAGGGTACCTAAAAATGCAAAATTGTAAAAATCAAAGTGTAGCTCAGAACCTAGATGACTTTGATGGCTTTGACATTTTTAGTTTCACATAAAAATAGCTTAGGTTCGCGAAAACCGCAAGGTTCTAATTTTAATAATTGCTAAGATATCCCGCAGTTGCAACCAGAATAGAAAGCTTCCAGGACTGGAAAAAATGTTATCATAAAAATCATAAACTGAAGATAGATGTTAAGAGGTATAGTTTTTTAAAGCAATTGCTAATATTTCACTTGACCAGAGAAACTTTTAGTATTGGAAAAAATGTTTGATCCGCTTGACTCTAAATATTAATTTGGACTGGACATTGGGAAAATGTATTCAACTTTTTAAAAAGGAAAATTAACAGAAAAATAAAGTATAAAACTGGAAAAATACTGCAAATGTCTATAGAGGTAGAAATATTAATGTGTTTGACGATGATGGTGGAGCTAAATGGGAAAAAAGGCTTGACCGACGTTTGCAAAGCATTAAATGATTTAGGGCAGTTCGAGTAAAACGGGACTTTATTTCTATTCGATTGATACAACAATATTTAGTCCGTGATATAAGTAGTTAAATTTTATTGTATCTTGTTATGACGATAGTTTAAAATATATAGGAATAAAAAAATACGTTTATACAGGGTGTTTCAGAACTATGGGATTCAACTTTAAGGTGTGATTCCCACTGTTATTTTATGAAAAAAAAATTGCTCGGGCCGATTTGGATTAAATTTGGTTCATTCATTTAAAGTATTAAGGCGCTTATTTAGACGTTTTAGCGGCGTTTTAGTGGGCACTGCAACTTATATTATTGAGAAAAAATAGTACGCCATTGACTTTTTTGACGTTTTTATATTTGTTTAATATTAAGCAATTAATAATACAACTTTTTAGTATCTTTTATATTTTTTGTATCTACCTACGTTTAAAAAAAACTATTAAGACTTTTTATTTTCTTTTAAAAAAGTACCCATGACAACATAATATAAAAAGCAAAAATTAAAATAAAACAATTATTTGCCCTAAAATAAATTAGCAGTCGTGTATATTATCGAGAACTGTCATTTCTCTATTTACTAAGATCGAAATAGAATTACTTAAAGTGGCTTTAATTTTTTTTTAGAAAACAAACCGAGATACAAAAAATAGGAGGCTTAAAAGATGTATTATTAATTGCTTAATTATAAAAAATATAAAACCATCAAAAAAGGCGGTGGAGCACTTTTTTGATTAATAATATAAGTTGTGGGTGCCCACTAAGACGCCACTAGACCCAATAATAACAATATGTTAAGGGCTAAATAGGCGCCATATTACTTTTTTTTAAAATCTTTGAACAAACCACGAAGGCTTAACGCTTAAATACTAATGTATCGTGGGTCTCTTAAGCGAGGTAAGAGGGAGTTTGTTGACACGGGACTTAAATACTTTTTGTAGATTTGTGGGGGGAGGAAAGACCTCCGCAGACAGCAGGTTCCACATTCTAGAAACTTTAGGGATAAAAGAAAGAACAAAGTGGGAAGTTCGGGGCCTGTCCGTATAGGGATGCATACGCGCGGTACCACGAGTTTCTCTGATGGGCACTGTAAGTGGAGGAACTATACTGAATAATTCTTCAAAGCAGAAGCCATGGAAGTACCTATAAATCCCCCACAGCCCGACGATGGGCAAGAGAGGGAAGCCTTTCTGTAAGTGAAGGATCATTAATGAGACGAATAGCCCTTCTTTGAATGAATGGAATCCAGAATGCTTAGGGTTGTGGGGGACGCCATGCCCCAGATATAAGAACAATATTCCAAGGAAAGTCAGATTTGGGACACATACAAAGTGTATAAATTAGAAGGAGAAAAATACTTTTAGGCTCGAAAGAGAAATCCAAGCTTTTTGAAGCTGCTGTGACTATAGATATAATGTGTTTATGCCAGTTGAGGTTACTTTTAAATGTGACGCTCACAAGATTGAAGGTGTCCTGGCCGCTCATAAGTAGAGGATGAGTATATGGTGACTCTTTTCGCGACAAGGAACATGATTGTGTTTTGAATGTATTAAAATGGACGAGATTTTTGGCACCTGAATCCAATATTAAATTAAGATCCTGCGAAAGAGATATCTTCATCGCTCTGCGTTTGTTTTCCAAATTAGGTTTAGTAATGGATTTGGGAACCTGAAAACTGGAGTGAAGGGTACTATCGTCGGCGAAACTATGAATGGAATTAGTTGTGGACGAGAGAAGGTCGTTGATGTAAAGAAGAAACAATGTTGGTGCCAGAACTGAGCTCTCAGGCACTCCAGCATTTACTTGGTGAAAGCTTGAAGTATGGCCGTCCACAATAACTGATATACGTCGATCAGACAGATAACTGAAGAGCAAGTACAGAGTTTAGTTAAAAAACCATAGGAGGAAAGTTTATTAAGAAGTGCGGCATGCCAGACCTGGTCAAAAGCTTTAGATATATCAAGAGACACAATCTGGGACTCACCTAGAAACTCAAGAGACTTATTCCAGCAGTGTGATACGAAGGAAAGAAAATCTGCTGTAGATCTTTTGTGGCGAAATCCATACTTCCTGTCATGCAAAGTTTTGTGTTTTTCTAAATACTTAAGAATTTGTGAATTAATGAATTTTTCCATTACTTCAAAAAGAACTGAGAGAATTGAAATTGGTCTATAGTTAGATGGAAGAGATTTAGAGCCTTTCTTGGGAATAAATAAATGACTAAGTTTTATTTAAATCGGCCTAAGCATATTAAAAATATTTAGAAAAAACACTGATTTTTTTCATAAATTTTAACGCCCTATATCTTAGTAAGGAAGGAACTCCGGACAAATATTTATAGAATTTTTTTATATAAAATAACATAACAAATCACATCTTGAAGTTTGATCCCATAGTTATAAAAACTATATATTAAAAATTTAAAAAAAATTCGAGTTTGTGATTTATAAAAAAGACAATACTCTTTTAATTATTTTCATAATATTATAAAATTGACGGGTTCTATAATATTTGATAGTAAAACCATTGAACAAGTAATACTTACCCATCTACTTCTAGCATTTACAGTGTCTGCAGCCAAGTGAAGAGGCACAGCATCTTCTCGTTCAATTACAAATCTATTTACTTTAGGAACTCCAGTATTTTCATCATCATCTAGTTCACGGACTTTATAATCAAAAAGCATAACTACACCTACAGGTTGTTTCTCCTACAAAAAACGTTACTTATTATATTCACCATGTCGATAACTGAAGAGCAAGTACAGAGTTTAGTTAAAAAACCATAGGAGGAAAGTTTATTAAGAAGTGCGGCATGCTAATCAAAAATTGTTTATTATTTTTTTAACTTCACAACATTTAAATATTAAATCATCATCCATAACAAAGGAATGTAAGAAAATCTTCGGTAATATTACGAAGTGATGTATCTTAAAAAATAAGAAAAGATTAAGTCGATATTATTACTTAAAAACATTTATTGCCTAATATCACCAGGTTGTGTAAGTCAGTTCTTAATGGCATAAGAGTTATAGTAACTTCCGTAGTAGCACCAACCCATTGTGTTAGGTACTCTTTAATGCTAGATAATATAGTAAACATCTTATAACATTTGTACATTGGATATTAATATTTAAATATTTTTTTAGAATTAGTAATTTAAATTTTATATCACAGAAAAATAGATCAACTAGTCAAACGTTACACTTGTATCGCAATGATGCCACTCTAAATCAAAAATTAAAAATATTTAGAAGTTAGCTGTTAAAAAAAAAGCAAATGCAGTGTCATTTTACTCAGTATGTTACTCCATTTCCATTAAACAATATTTTGAAGGTGCGTCCAACTGTCCCATTGACATTTAAAGTGGTAATTGATATGTCAAAAAATGCGGATCGTGCTGATACATTATTTTACATTTAATCAGAATATAAAAAACCGTTCAGACTTTATAAGGGGGGCGGAATATAGGTCCCCACTGTTATATATACCGGGTGATGCATCGCTAGGCGGGACATAGGAAATCCCATGTAATTTTTAATGGGGTCAATTATTGGCTCCCCTAATTATTTTAGAGAAAAATTCTATTCAAGTTTATTGAAGAGCATGCAAATCTACGTCCATAGTAAAACTTTAAATTTTTCTTTGCTAGTTAGATGCTAATATATTTTTAAAAATTGTTACATTATTATCGCCTCATATTTATGAACAACAATAAAAATACCAGTTAACGAGGCATAACGTTGTCATTTGGAAATATGGTGTTTTATTATTTTCAAAAAATCGTAGAGCGGAAAAGCATGATATACAAGGATAAAAATTACTCTAATCTAGATAAGTTAAAAAATGGTATTAGAGAATGCAAAAAAATTTAATTTACCAGTTAGTTAATATAAGAAGACAATTTTATGAACGTCTGGATTATTGTCTAGCAGTTAATGGAGGAATATTTGAAAATTTTCTTAAATCTTAAATTTATTTTTGACATATTAATTATTGTAATAATATTAATAATTTATTGAAGCATGTAAATATTATAAATGTCATAGGTTCTTGAAATTTGTTACTCTAGTTTAGTTTAACTTAACGTAATTCGTTTGTATAAATACAACTTTAATCTTTTCAGTGTACGATTTTTTAAAAATAATAAAGCACCAAATTTCAAAATGACAACGTTATGTCACGCTAACTGGTATTTTTATTGTTGTTCATAAATATGAGGCGATAATAATATAACAATTTTTAACCATCTAACTAGCAAACGGGTTAACCGAAAAATCTAAAGTTTTTACCATGGACGTAGATTTGCATGCTCTTCAATAAACTTAACAATAGAATTTTTCTGTAAAATAATTAGGGGAGCCACTAATCGACCCCATTAAAAATCACATGGGATTTCCTATGTCCCGCCCAACGATGCATCACCCGGTATATAACTTCATGTTAAACTGAAATATTGTGCTTTTAAGTAATTATTTAAAGCAAAACTGTATTTAAAAATACAGACGCCCCCAAAAAAATTCGCCCATACCGCCCCCAAACACTGGCTGGATCCACTTTCTTATTTAAACATAAATGTTTGTGATGTTGATAAGAAAGAAAATACCTCTAAACAAGTTAATTTTGACACAAAAATCTGTCCGCTTAAAGAGAAAAAATTGTTATAAGATTTAGGTATGAAAATAACGAATTTATATGGTCTGACTCGTTTTAATTGGAATGCACTGTAAATTTATGAAATAAACTGATTGAAAACATTCACGTACACTATCAGTCTTGTAATAATAAAGGCAATTGTTTTGTTTGAGACAAAACCATCGTCGAATCCATTTATTTGTACTGGCTCCACTTGCATATCCACTTAATTTCCAAAGGTATCCGCTATAAAGGGCATTAGAGTCAACTGGCTCATCGCTAGTAGTATTTATTGCATAGCACGTTCGAGCAACCTAAAATAATAAAAAAAAGAATGAGTAATTATTCAACACGATTTTAAACATACACAACACATAAGACATACTTTACTGAAATGTCCGGGTTTTTCGTTTCATTTTAAATTTTTAAATACCAGATGTTTTTAAAGATAAGCCAATAATTTTAACAGATCATTTGTTTAAAAATTTTAAGACAAAAAGTTTATATAAACATTAGACTGATTAATAAAAATCGACTATTTTTCTTTCTTCATTATATCGAAAATATTTTTGGAAATGATAAAAAAATCCTTTGAAAGCCACAGCCCTTCATAATAAATTAAAAAGTTTCCGCGTGATAAATTTTAATCTTTAAACGATATGATTAACATGAGATAGCGTGTTTATTTGCGTTTGACATTTTATACCTCCCTAATGGTTTATTAAAAAGACTAGACCAAATCATTCCCTTGTATAAAATTAAACGCCACAAAAGAGACTCTCTTATAACTTTGGATAAACCGACGCGTTTTGAAGTTATTAAACTAAAATATAATTTATACTTCCCATTTTTGTAAATTTTTTGACGAAACTAACAAATTTATCAAAAAAATTGTCAAATTATTCAAATTTTTTGTATTCTTTTTTTTTTTTTTTTTTTTTGCTTTCATAAATGCTTATATTTAAGTGTCAAATTTCTAATACCATATCCTTATTTTTTAAAAAACTGGATTTTTTCAACAAAAAGATATTTTTACTTTTTAAATAATTTGGGAAATTGAAGTAGTTTTATTGAAAATTTCAATTTTTTCCTAAATTTACTAATAACAAGTAATAAGTATTGCAATTGTTCTTAATTTTTGTAAAAACTTATTGTAATGTCCGATTAACGCTACCATGAGTTTTATTACATCGTTAACCACAGTTAATTTATCTAAAAACGCTACACATTCATCATAACTTTCATTAAGAGGCCAAATCAAACTCAGTGAAAATAGACATAGACAAAACCATTTATATCTTTCTGCAAAAATCCTTTAAAGGATTTTTGTCTTATTTTAAATTTCTTGGCTTTCTTAATAAAACCATTTGGATTCTTGAAACTAACAATAATTTGTTTTTTTTAATTTTATTTTTTATACAACCATCAATTAAAAAAGTTTACTTTTTGCATAAATAAATTAAATTATGTTGTTTAGCCAAAGTCGCCGAAGTCGAAGTAAACCACGATGTTAAGAGTATAACTTATTATTATTTAATTATACAGATAAGCAATAGCTTAAGGTATATCGGCCAGTAAAACAACAACAAAAGATGTATGATGAATCATCCAATACGAAATGTTTACATGCCCGTATTCACGTTAAATTGTCTCTTCTTCTTGCCGATGTGTTATGTTAATTAGGAGATCCGGTATAATTTGTAATGATAAACTTGCATATTTTTCGAAAGGTATTTATACGCGTATAAGTTGTGAGTGTAAATTTATTTCAAATAATTAATATTTTTAGGGAATACATCAAGCACGACTCATAGCACCTGGACTACTATTAGAAATTAAACAGTTAAAGAAAAACATCTGTGAAAATAAAAAAAAATTGAAATACAAAACATTTTAAAAACGTGACAAACCATTAAAGTTAAAAAATTCTAAACTTAAAAACAAGCTCTCCCATGTTAATCATATAGAAAATTAAAATTTATCATGCCGTACCTCTTAATATTAGTATTAAGGGCTGTGGCTTTTAATGGGTTTTTTTATGAATTTTTAACAATACTTTTGATATGATACAGGATTTTTGGTTTTCTGGTAACTCATTAAGTCTAATGGCGTCTTAAAGGCACCTGGACAAATGTTTTTTACAAAAAACTGTCACTGGTTAATACGCCGCCGGCTTTTATACAATATTTATATTAAATAAAAACTTAAATCGATTAACGTTAAATACTCAATTATAAAAAGCACGAATATTTTTTTACTAGGTTTTTCCTTTTCCTTATTATCAATTCTGTAAAAACAACAACTACAACAAAAGGACACTATGTATCTTGAAAAAAAAATTGCGGAAACATATTTATATTAACCTATTGCCTTAAAATTATGTAAAAAATTGTTGCCCTAAATTCTACAGTGTGTCCACGGATGGACTTATTTATGCCTGTAAGAAATTTTATTTTTAATATATCTAAAAAAGTTATTCCTCATAAAATGTTTGCTTTACCTAAAATTCTAAAAGCTATATTAAAAATTGCCCCATGATATACAGGGTGGTTTAAAATCGCAAATATATTATTTTAAAAAATAAAAAAATACGAAATTAATATTTTAAAAAACAATTTATTAAAAAACATAAAAAGTAATAAAAAAGTAAAATACATTTTTCTCTTATCGCTTATTATTACATGGGAAAATAAAGTGTAAACTTAAATGGTTTTTTCTTTGTAAATAATAAATTTTACATTTTATATGCATACAATATATAAAGTTAGGTTAAAATGTATGTAAGTAGTAACACAAAAGGTAACGATTTATTCAACAAAAAGTTAAAATTTACTCATGAAAAAGCTCGCGCAGAATCCAAAAATATAATTGGGTAATAGGGTGTTTTATTTAAAATTACCAAATTAACATGCACTTTCGGTATAACCGAATAACAATATCACTTAAATTTAACGCAAAAATTAAAATAAATTAAATGTATATTTAGTGCTTTTTGAGATCTTTCAAAGTACCAAAAATATTATTTTTTGTATAATATTTTTAAAGAAAAATGGTTTAAATGCCGAGATTCAAATAAACAAAATTAATGTAATATATTGTAAATTACTGCAGGGGTAATTTTTAGGTTCTGTTGATATTTTTTGTACCAGGTTTACATTTGCTTTATTAGCTGTATCCAAATGCGATATATTTTTATGCAAAATTAAACCAAATTTACCAATTTATTTTTAACCATCGCTAAAAAAATCTGGATTCGCTGGAGTTAAAGATAAATTAAATGCGTTTTTCTGTAAAAATAAAGTATTCGATTTCGGATCAAATGTATACAAAATTTTTAATGGTTAAAAAGTTAATTTATGGTTTCACTAATTATTTTCAAAATGTTAATTAAAAAATAAAAAAGATTAAAGTAAAAACGGAACATGAAGAGAGAATCTTACCTCAAGAGTTAATGTATCACTGCCCGCATGTGCAATTTTCACTACTTCAGAATGACTTTTGTCCAGTACACTAACACCATTAACAGCCAATACAATATCTCCAACTTCCAGTCCTGAGGATTCGGCTGGTGTTCCAGGTTCGATCGCCGAAACAACAACGGGCTTAGAACCATGGATTCGAAAACCAAATTCTCCAGACTGGCGGTGTACAACGACAGTTTTGTCACATTCTGCAAAATAAAGTGATAATTATTTATTAGGTAATGGGTAAGTAGTTAAAAAAATCTTGTAAAAATTGGTTGGTATCTTTTTTGTATGCAATCCGAATAGGAACCGACTTTCACTCATCTGTTTACCAGATAAAAACTGTTGTATATTAAAGATAGTATCTGAAGAAATGTATCTCCAAAGGGTTGCCTAAAAATTATGGTCAAAGCAATGTTTTATTTAAAGTACCTTAAAAAAACTTAACATTTTTGACATATCCTGTATAATGGCAACTGTATATAAACAACTTTTTTTTAAATACATGCATATTTAAGCTGATAAAATATTTATTTTTAAGTAATCTTTTCCACGCCTTTATTTAGTAAATTGGAAAAAATTAACTGAAATATTTTAGAGCTGTTAAAATTGATATTATACTAGTTAAAATTAATATTATACAGGGTGACGTAAAACTTTTAAAAATTATTATTAATATTATTATTTTCATTACTCATAGCTTTTACCGTAATTTTTAGGCAACTTTAAGGCAATATCTTTCTCTAAATACCATATTTCATGAAAAACAGTTTTTATTCGGTAAACAGATGGGTAAAACACACTTTCTACTCGGATCTTAGTAAAAATAAGCATATTTTATGTTATTTTATTACTGAAATAATAAAAATAAAGGTAATTTTGTATTGGTCCATTTTCACAGTTTTGTAGTTTTTGGTGCCCCTGTACAAAATAAAAACAAATTTCTTAACGTAAATCTCTATCACTACGTTGAGCTAAAGACAATGGTTAAAGTACTGTTGTATTGTTGGTAAGCTTTATTATATTTAAATGTGTATGGGTCCTGCCATAAAGGTTACCCCACTCCAGTTCTAACCTCATAATATGACAGATGATTATTTAAGTTATACAAAAATAAAAGAAGCCAAAACTCCTTTTCATTTTATTTATCTTACTCTAACAAACACATTTGCTGCGATAATATTTTAACTGTTAGCTTACAAAAACTATTATTAGTAATGCAATCAACAACACAATTTTGTTAAATATAGTTAGAAAGTTATTATCATAATACAAACCATTATTTTTCTCAGGGCCTACTAAACTTAAAGCCTTATTCTGACGACACCATATAATTAACATTAATTTTAAAATTTCTTCTAACTTTTGTTTTAAATCTTCTTGTCCTTTACTTGGATGTATTGTTTCAGATTCGGATATTCCATTTGCTAATTTAAAAATATAATAAATTTATTATATGTAAACATACACAGAACCTTGCTACTGGAAACAAAATATACACGTCGGGCCAGTTCGATGCGTTTAATTTACTTGTATTGAACACTAGCAGATAGAGATTACACAAAGAATGCCGGCATGTCAACATTTCCCGATGGGATGACGCATTGGTCTCACTTTGTTATTGCTGTAGTATGTATGACTTCTCCACGCATGGCTATAAATTGCCCATGAACATTTTTAAGGTGCACGACGTGTATAAGGGCTTTTACACATAAAGAAACCAGTTAACTGGAGATCCTCCATTAGATTTTATCATAAAAAGGCGATTATCTAATTATACCCAAAACAAATCGGTAGTGTTTATGCGAGTTTTGTCGACTTTGGTTTTAGAGTTTAATTTATATTATTTACTGTGATACTCGTATTATTTAAAACCAATTAATACTCAGTTAATACCGGTTAATTTTCGGTGGTTTGCCTAAACTTAAATATTAATTTTATATTGTTTACCTTCCCTCCAGTACCGGCTACACTGTTTCGGCTGTTTTAAACTAAGGGTAGTTATAACATAAAAAACATGATATTTTTTTACAGGGTGCCTGCCTACAATTTGTCCCCTTTTAATCGTGAATAACTGTATAACAAATAAAGTTATGAAGATGCGGGTTTCGCAGAAAGCCTTATATTATTTTATAAATAACCTATAGATTTAATTCCATATTTTTTTAAACCTTGTAGGTAGCAAATTTTTATTTTCTTATAATACTCTTATATTCCATATACTTCGTTTTTAAGAGATTATTAAATCCCTATATTTTTGCAAATAAACATAGGTTATTTTACATTTTTAAGGAAAAATATGCATGGTTTCCATTTAAAATAATAAAGTTACCCTTTATCGCATAGTCGGCCATTATATTTTTGTGTTAATAAAATATTAACAGCCAAATAACGAGGATATAATACGAAAAAAAAAAAATTGCTTTTTGCAAAAACCGCATCTTGAAAACTTTATTTCTTATAAAGCTATTCGCCATTAAAATGGGCCAAAATATAGTGGGCCACCCTGTATTTGGATTTTCTGGTTTAATTGAAAACTTTTGGATAGCCTGTATTCTATTATTAAAATAATTTTAAAATATAAAGTAGATATATGTAAATATGTAATTAAATTTTAGGGAACAAAATTTCTTCCAAAAGTTCTGCTAATTATTTTTAATATCGTGAGAAAAAATAAAAATAGAAATCGACAACAAAAATATCATCGAGGCCATACTGCGATGATAAACAAGATATTTAAATAATTTGCTAGGCGCTATTTTTTTTAAGTACAGTAATGTTACAACCCTTAAAATAATAATTTTATGTAATTGGATCTTTAGTCTGCAAAAAATCTTTAATTTTGAAGAGTTAACCTTGCATAAGAAAACTCGAAACATATGCTTAATATTTCACTAACATACCGTTAAAACTACTTTATTGAATCAAATTTATAAAAATCTTTTAAAAATAACAGCCTTAACTTGTACGATAGTGTGGTGGGTTTATGTTATAAAAATCAATGCCTATTATTTTTAAAAATATTTTATATACCACAACAGACATTTTTAATTATTTTTCTACTAAACTCCAAAAGTGCAAGCTGACACAAATTATTTATTAATTCGTACTTTCTAAGGCAAAAATAACTAACCATTATAGCGGGTGTTCTCAAATTTAAGCTATTCGTTTTTAAAAATTGCATTACCAATAAACAAAAAGACAATTTGGGAAAAATTACACCGGTCACTAAAAAAAAATCTTTTTGGGTTTCTGTTCTCACGCCTAAATTCTGATTTAATACATTAAAAAACACCTAATATTTTTATTTTTACAAAGTCCTTCAAATAATCATTTGTAATGACGTCATTTTTGTTTATTTAGTTTTGAAATAAATGATGAATACAAACAAACAAACTTTTGAAAAAAACTGGTGTCGATGATTATATTATTTATTTTTTATTTTTGGTAGCCTTCATTGTCACTCAAAAACATTGGTGTATTAGTTTGTTGTCTAATATTATTCAAAAAGTTTTAAATTTTATTAAAAAAAAAAAAAAAAATAGGTACAATAGGGTCTGGTAAAGATTAGGTATTCACGAATCTCGCGTTTTTAAAATTTCAAAGTAAGAGTGTTTCTTTAATAAACAGTTTTAATTTAAAAAAATCGTTGTATAAACCACTCTTATTATTTAAAAAAATAATAATAAAGGTACGGATTTTGTATATATCTTGATGCTAAGACTTCCTATTATTATAGTAGGGGAGGTAGCGCTATTATACTGAATGATTTTTTTTGCAGCAGTAAAATAGTGTTAGATAGTCAGCAAAATGAACGTCAGTCGCCGCTCCTGCTGTGGAGTCAACGGTGGCAGCATATGAAAGTCGTTAAAAAATAAGTGACAGAAAGTAATTTTAAACCATGTTAATATTTGTAAGACAATTTTATTATGGGGTTTTTATCAGAAGAACGGCTTCAAATTCTATTATATGCTAAAAATGATATAATATTTTTATTTCTAAACTCAAAAAGTAATAAGAGTCTTTCTAAAATTCTTGACTTTGATAAATAAGCACCTGTGACCTGTGGCAGCCAGGTTTTTTCAGGTGAAACTATCCTTATAGTATAATGCAGTTTTTAATTAATTGCATTAGAACCACAGGAAATAAACCCAGCAACCCCTATATAACCGAATTCCTCGTGACAATCTCTATCCATTGATATAAAATATACGGGATATTCCATTTAAAAAATACGTGACTGATACTATAACTCTTTTGTTTTTGTTTCAAATATTTTTCTGATTCAGAATATTAATTTCTACGAAAAAAATACACGAAGTGGCTATAGTCGTTTTATAAAAAGTTCAAAAATAAGGCCCTGTTTATTTTAAAATTGTGGCTACCAGTGTCCAATTTAACCGTAAATTGTCACTTTACATATAGGAATTCTAAAAAATTCTAAAAATTTCGTTAAATTATTTAATCATTTTTTAAAAACCTATTAACAGTTTTTCTCTACAATACACGAAAATAGGCCATAAACACGTTTAAGAAAAATACGAATTTTGGTGCAGCATATTTATGGCGCTGACTGACGGTCTTTCCCCCATTAAAAGTCCAGCTGACGGTATTTTTTTATTATTTTGGCAATATAAATAATCAACTGTATAAATTTCATGATGTATAAAATGAGTTTGTGATTACATTTTTTTGATATCTTTATATACGTGACTGACGTATGATCCACCATCTTCAATACAACTGACTATTATTTTTTAGTTTAAAATCATCTAAAGAACTGTGTCAAAAATTGTGACACGGTATAAAATAACTTTTTGAAATTTTTTTCCGACTTTTAGATGCTGCCATCGTTGAATCCACCGCTACTTGGGCAGCTGACGCTCGCCGCTGTTAAATATAAGAAAACAACTGTAACTTATGAAAATTTCAGCCTGTATAAAATAACTTCAAATCTAGCGCTACCTTCCCTACTATTACCTGTTTGCTTAAAAATGTATGTATAATGTTGCCAATAATACATAATTTTTTTATAAAATCTGAAAGGAGTCCCTTTTGCCTTATTTTATAAGGTGGTATTAATCATCGCGGACATGATTTAAAAAAAAAATATTTAACTATCCAAAACTAACCTGACCACCACTGATAATTCATCTTCGGTAAAAAATATTCGAATAATATCAAGTACCAAAAGAATATATTTGGGTCAAAAATACTTGCCAACACTGTAAAAGACCAGTTATGTGTAGATTTTGTTGTCATGTGTCATAGAGTTATCATAATTATTTGAAATCTTACAATTTGAGTATTTTCCACAGAGAATCATAATTATACAGCATTATTTTAAAGAATGTTTTTACAGCTAATTAAACCAATAAAATTGGTGAAAAAAGTATATACTTTCCATCAGCCTGTTATTATGTAAATGAAGGCTAAAGTGAAATAAGTTGATCACCCAAAAAATATCGAAAAGTAAGCACAAAAACCAAAATCACAAGACATTTGAGAAATATAAGGTAATTATTTACAAACAGGATGCCACGCCGCGCCGATTTGTACTTAATATTTGATTTCCACCTCACCTCATTTTTCTATTTATTTTAATCATTTTTTCATATAATTGTAAGGCTTTACTTTTAATCGCAGAAGGCTACTGCGATCGAAATAATTGATAAGCCTTACAGACATTACAATTTTATCAAAAAAACAGGGTAAAATAATTAAAAAATGGTTTCCAGAGGTGGAAATCAAATATTAAGTACCAATTTAGCTTTCAATCAAGAATTGCGTGCAAAAAGAAGGAGGAAAATAGTGAATTCAGGTTTGCTTTGGTTATTAAGTCTAATGATGTAAGTCTTGGGTCCGACTAAAAATTCTTTCAGATTTGTAATCAGCGCCCAAAAAACCCCCGTATACCAAATTTCATTAAAATCGGCGATGCGTTCGGTGGTGTAAATAATTACCAAAAATTATTGTATGTATACAGGAAAATAATATGTAGCACTGGCAACAATAAAGCGAAAGTTAACGGGAAAAATCAAATATTCTGAGTTTCTTTATCAATTCCTAAAAAAATAAATCAAAAGTATTGGCTTCAAGTGAAAAAAATTAAACAATAGAAAATATTTGATGGACTTGCCAGGTATCGTTCATAAAAGAATATTTGTTTTTTTTTAATATATCAAAAATAAAATTTTAGGTCCGGAAGGTTTTGTTTTTATTTACGAGACTTCTACAAGGAGTCATTTCGTAATAGCTAGCAAGATGACACCAAGCAAACGGAATCATGAAAATACAATGAAGGTAAAAATATACTGTTTTTGATTTTTTTATAAATAAGCACTACTGCCTTGTGAATCTTAATAATTGCACCTGTATAATTTTTTTATTAGCTTTTAAAAGTACCATTTATTCTTAGGTAGGTCTAATCACACAGTGTGAGAGATCTATGTTCTATGAATATGAAACTCTACCCATTAATTATATTAAATTTATTTTCTGGTAGAATGGGTGCAAAAACAATTAAGGTATAGCAGAAATTAGGTTATCTTTTATTGTTTAGGATCATCCATTATACTCTGGTTCACTACACGCCGGAACCCAAGATGGCTTTATCAAGGGCGCAAATTTGATATTTAAAAGTGGATTTAACACGGGGGATTATCATGACAACATGAACAAAAAGAAACTTTAAAAACTAGTTTAAAACTCAGCCGTTCCCCAATGTTTTACGAAAATTAATAATATAATTATGTATAATGCAAGTTACCACTCTGGATTTGTTAGAAGAGTTTCCAGAAAATCTTGGTCACGGCAAAGACTAATCGAATTTTCTAACCTAATATTAACTGCAAAAATATCTAACCATTTATTTACGCCATACGTTTTTCTTACCTGAGTGACGTCATTACAAATGAGTATTTGGAGAAATTTATATATAACCAAGTACATTACCTGGTTATGATACCTAAAGGTATATCTTTTACCAGTCAGTCAATTTTACAGAAGGAATATCAAAGTCAAACCTTCAGTCATTTTTAATTAAAAAAATATATTTTTATTCAGATCAATAGTAATTAGTAATAAAATGTTTTCCACATTTTTGAGACGCGATCAAGGATCAGTTCACGTCTGGCAGTCCCGTTAAAAACTTATTTTATTGGATTGTGGTAAAATCATTTCGACCAAGAGCTCTTGACCTATATTTAGGGGTTGCAACCTTCTCTGTATAGTTAATTTTTTTAATATATAATCTTGATAAAAATTATTATTTTATATTAAATAAGTTATTAATTTTTTTATTTATTATATTATGCAAGGGCAGAATAAAAAAATAATATTTAAAATAATATATATAAAAATATCTTTATTCTGGAGAAAGAGCCAAATAGTATGTTTCATTTAAACTTCCAGAACACAAATAAACTATAAAAAGAATATTTGTATGGAAATTAATAAATTATATGTTAAAACGACCAAAATAGTTCATTTATTATTCGAAATTATAATTATTAATTATTTTGTATACATATTTTATTATTTTAGATAAAAAAATATATTTTTGAGCCAACCATACTTTCCTATCACATTTTTTTATAAAATAGAAATAAGCGGTGCTTTTAAAGTAATTTTATTTTTAAATTTTTGGTTACCATAAAATTTCAATCTTTAAACAAAAACCTAGTTAATAAAAATAAAATTTAGATACAATAGTCTTTAGAAGTGCTTTATTTTTAAAAGTCTCATTTGCTAAACTATTTTTTATATTTTTACATGTTTTTTTTTGTAGTTAAATATTTTAAATGGTAATAGTAGTTTAAAAATTAGATTTTAAAAGTTTAGCAATTTTAAAAACTAATGTACTAAAGACAACTTTGAAACTTTTTTTTTAATTTACGTAATAAATAAATAACTTATAACTGAATTTTTTTAAACAAAACATACCAAGCGCCATGACATTCTTTTTCAACAAACACTGAATACACGTTTTTAATAGATCGGCTGCACGTTTCGATTTAAATTTAAGCTATTTTGAATGACTCGAGGTATGTGAATTCGGCGGCGCTTACGCTATTTTATTTTAATTCCGATTCAAAAACGACGACAAGCCACGGTTTTCTTAAAATAGAAAACACAATTTTAGTATAGTTAGGATTCAGATGCAGCCGAAATGAAAAACAAAACTAATTTAAAAGCAAATTATTTCACCTTATGTTTTTAGTTTTCATGAATGAAAGTATATACGATAGACGATCCGGAATAAACAAAGTTTATTCATAGGTTTTATCATTATTTTTTATTTATTTATGTTTAAATAAACCAAATTAAACTAAATCAGTATTTTTTTTCTATTTTTATATTAATAACTTTTAAAAACTGACATGTGTATCTTCATTTCAAAAGTTTTGTTTCAAATTAAATTATTTTTGCTAGGAAATATCAGTTATCGTATAAATATGGCTAGAAAAAAAAGAAATTTGACCTGTGTCCAGCTAAATCAGGATGACATCATCAAAAAATAATAGTTTAATCTAGTTTATAAAATAGAATTTGTTGATTATAAAAAAACTTGTTTACTTTAACAACATATTAAATATTAATATTATCAAATAAAACTTTAAAATTAGGTAGTCCGCCATAAAACGAAAGACACTAATTAAAGCAAATTTTCAAATGCATAAATACATACGTACGTACGTTCGAAATTTAGTCACATCGTGATTATTTCAACAATGCAATCAGTTTACATATGTATACAGGGTGGCCGCCGAGGTATCCAAGTTGGGCCCGCGACAAATTGAACCCAGACCGCGAACAGCACACGCACAGCCCACGCGTGCCTAACTTTGTAATACGTGCTTTTAAGTGGAGTGGCGCATATTGGACCCAGCACAGAGCTAGCTTATTCTGCTGAAAGCCAAGCGTGGATAGGTTTGTATTCGCTGCATAGATTTCGTGGGTCTTGTGCAGCATGGGTTTCTTTTTAAAAATTTGAAATATGGTTGATCCCGAACACTTAATCCAACTTTTGCGGAAAAATCCCCTTTTTGTATGATTAAAGTCATCCAGAATACATACAGGATAAAGTTAGAGGATCAAATATCGGATTCTAAATCCAGAACAGTGCCGGATTTAAGCATATGCAACATAGGCAGTCGCGTAGCGTGTTCTACGTATGCGCTGTACGTGGGCTGGGTTTAATTTGCGGCGGGCCTTACTTCGAATATGAATTCTACGACTAATTTTAATCAAATATGATTTCACTTTTTCCGAATTCCTAACGGTTCTTAAATCATTAGGGTTTAAAGTTTGAAGCGTAAGAGGAAATGTAATTTATTTAAATCAAAACGGCGGTTTGAGTATCGTCGTCGATATTCCCTAACTGAGCAGGTGGTACTACCTTTGCAATATTTATACACGAAAATCATGTTTTCCTCATGGAAATAAAATGCAGGTATAATTTTAACAGAAGTTATGCGAAAATAGCAATTTATGTAACAAGTGCATAAAGTGATACTTTTTACAAATGGGAAGGGTGTCAGCACGAGCCGTTAGGTGAGTGTGGCAATCACATGAGTAAAGAAAAGACACTTTATGCATGTGTTACATACGATATTTTTCCACGACCGTATAAAAATTTCCCAAAATACACTTTAGTACATGTTTTATTTATCTAAACCTATTATTTTTAATTTTTGCAGCACAGCCATTTTATTGCAACAAAAACTCATAGCCTTTTTATTTTTTAAGAGACAATAATCCTCTTCATGACTATGCATTTATTATCATTTTTAAATCTAATAACTAAAACAGTATCAATTACTTTTCAATTTCTTAGTCATTCAAATTCATTATTACTATTATTTTCAATAATTTCTATTAAATTTATTTGCAAACTACCAAGTTTTAAAACTAGTGACACATGAACTGAAAAAATAATGACGAAATCAAAGGTAACTTGACCCTTTGGTTCAGCTGATGTAGCCTTTACTGTTACATTGCATAATTTGATATTTAAGTTTATTGTAGTAGGCTTTAAAGCAAATCACTAATTCAAAGTCTGAAAAAAGCTTTGAAGTGGTAAAAAGGTACTTTTTTAACACTTTATGTAGTGTACTAGAATGGAGTACTTTAACTTCATGTTCACGATTTAAAAACCAGCATTTTTTTAACGGTCGGGTCGTGGAAAAAATAAAAAAACCAACAACTGTCAATGATGACAATTTACGAACAAACGGTCATTGGGTACATTCAGGAGGTCCCATCGGCTAAGTTAGCCAACTTAGCATGCTGAGACCGCTATTAGTCAGCGTTTTTATTTTTTCTGAATGAACTAAAAGGTTGACAGCTGGTCAAATTTGCACATTCAAACATAACATAAATTTGATTTATAGGTATAATTAGTATTTACATACATACATTTACAGTAAGTAATGATAACTGTTTGACAAACTTTGTAAGCATCTATCAAGTAACTGATGCAAAAATCACTATAGACAATAAAACTGCTATATTCACCTACCTAGTACATTATTATTATCAATAGCACTTAAAACATTTTCATTGTTTAAGTTAGTTTTTGTCGCAGTTGTAAGACCAACCATACTTGGGAACACAGAGAAATATAAAAAAAGGAATTATCTAAAAATTTTACGAACATAGAAAAATAACTATGGTAAATTTACGAAATATGTAATACATTTAAATATTAAATTATTCACACCTTTTATACTTTGTATCAACACTCATTATTTTCTGTAATAGGATTTCCTTCATTATTAACGATCAAAAAATGGGTATCCGGACTAAATTTGTTTTTATCCAAAATAATTGTTTGGATTTGAACGTTATTACAAAGAAAATATTTATAAGTATTAGCATAATAAATATTTATCGCGATTATAACCAAGCTTTTATTTCAATTCAATTCAATATCAAATGTCCAACTATCAAAATCCGCTATTTGAGCAAAATACTCAGCCGCTATCGAAAAAGCAGTAACAGCTTTGCATTCAGAGTGACTTCTAACTAAGCAATCCCAGCCGCTGAGACAACCTGAATGCGCTCATTATTACAGCTCAAGGTGCTAATTATTAAATCACGCTAGTCCCAACAATGTTATATCATTATTCTAGAATTTATGTCTTGGCATCCCTAAACCCATATAATTTAAGAACCGTTGGGAATTTGAAAAAAGTAAATATAATAATTTTTGCTTAAAATTAGTCATAGAATTTATATCTGATGTATCTTGAATACTTCGGAGGTTAACCTTTATTAGAAAGTACCAATTATAATAGTTGTTCGGTCTGAGCGGCAAGCTTTAACGTTTATGTGTGTTTCAGCTGCCTAATTTAAAAATACAATTTTTTTATGGTAATATAAAGATCAGAGGCATCGATCAGATACTTGCTGCTCGCGTCATCGTCACCTTGTATGAGTTTTATTTATACAGGGTGTAATTTATTTGATAGCTAGACATATAGGGTGATTCCTTAGCTTACTTTAAAAAAAAAGTTTATATGAACATATGTTCTAAACCTCTTAACTTTTTTGAGATACAGGGTGTTATAACTTTTAAAAAATCAAAAAATTCGAAAACACCTATTTTAGTAAAAACTGTTATACTGGATGTAAACCATATTTAAAAAGTTATTTTTATTTGTGTTACATAAATGCTAATTAAAAATAATAAAACCTAATTTTTAAAAGAAAAAGACCCCGCAATGCTTCTTTTATGGTCTAAAAATATGCAATAAAGTATTTTTTTTCTCTTAAGGCCAAACAAGAAACAAAAAAAATTAGAAACATAAAAGCAGTATTTTTATTTGCTTAATCTATAGAAAGCACAAAAATTTTACACACGTTTACACAGTCAGTTTTGTATCATTTTTTTGTTGGAAATATTCCTTTAGTTGCCTCTCGAGACGCCACTGGTTTTATTAAATTTAAGTAAGTTAGTGATAAATTACCCCCTTAATGTAATTAATAATATCGCCTAATTAAAAGAGAATTGGGTAAAGAATAGTAAAAATATTTAAAAAAGTTTTTTTTTGAAATCTTAACACTCTGTATCTTAAAAGTTAAGAGATTATGTACGAGGATATGTCCTATTGTTTATAGGAACTTTTTCTTTCAAAATAAGCTTAGGAATCATACCCTGTATTTTTAGCAATTAAATTACACCCTGTTTATTGACTATACAGTTTGGCAAAACATTTTTTGAGCCTTTAATATTCTTTACGTATACTGATCTTGCCCTAAATAATGCTGACAGCTTCTCTGCGGATTAACCTAACAGCTAATCAAGTATTATTTATACAAGGTAGGTTTTTATGTTTAGTACAGATATTTTGAAAACCGCTGCAGCTACAGAGATGGTTAAATGAAGAAAAATTGTGGTTTTTAAAGCTTCATTCAAATTACTTTTCTTTCGCCAAAAAAATCCTGGCTTAGTAGATATTTTGAAAAACCGGTTTTCCACAAATTTCTTTTCCTCTGTAGCTCAGTTAATATTTGAAATTGAAAAAAGTGTAAATAGAAAGCTTGCAGGTAATTCTCTTCTAAATAAAAAGGTAAAATTCAATATTTACTGCAATTTTTCGAACGACATAAATTTGTATTTTTTAAATAGAAACCATAGTTGGCTATGATATTTTTAAAAGGCCTATTTATGGGCTTTTAGTAGTTGGGGACAAAATTATTTTTAAATTTCTTTTATTAAAAGCGATTTTTTTTAATTTCATCTAGTAGTGTAAATATTTTAGATTTATTATTTAAAAAATTACATTTCTATAAATGTTTAGTAATTGGAGACAGTAACGTTTAGAAATAAAAAAATATATTTAAGTTTTTATTTTTTAAACTCTTTTAGAACGTTTAACGAGACATTCATAGTATTTTAACAGCCGTATTCACCAAACTCCAACTAATATATTTATCAGACTGATAGCCTGCTTTTTGGAATTGGCATTGGCAGGTTATCAGTCTGACAAATATTATTTGGAGCTTGGTAAATACCGACATAGGTGTGTTAAACTTTAAGAAGCAAACTAAATTGAATAGAATAAAAATCGAAAACTAATATTTAACGAGTACAAATCAATTCAACTACAAAATTTACTACTATAATAATTGAATTAAAGCTTTTAATTAAACTAAATAAAAACTAGGAACATCACTACTTAAAAATTATCGAAAATTCCACTATTATTGCCTAAACCAATGTTATAAATTTTTAAAACAATATTTGTTGCCTTTCATACACAACGCCTATACGATACGATATAATCTTAAATAATTACTGTTATGTGAACTGAGTCTCACAAGCATATGAGAGTTAAAATATTCATTGGAAAGGCTGTAAAAAAAAATAAAAACAACAATACTTGTTTCACGGCCAACTGGAAAAACACACAAATTTAAAAATTATTATGTCCAAAACTGGGTTATTTTTTTATTTAAAGTATATCTTGTTATCTACGGGACCTGATTAACCATTAGGCAATAAGGCTGCAGTCTAGGGCGCAGTCAAATCGTGAGAGTGACAAGAAAAAGTAGGTGAACACGTTTTAACCTTAAATTGTTTTTTTTTTGCTCTTTACGAAGATTAGGTTACGAAAAATCTTTATTGGTTTTCAGAAAAGAAATGAATTTTTTTTGGTTGTCAAAAATTTTAGGAGTCACTTGGCGGGGGCGCGTTTTCATTATTAGACTAGGGCGATCACAAGTCTTAATCAGTCGCTGGTTATCCAGTGTTAAAAAAGGCATTTTTCAAAATGTCATAGCCAACATGATTTCCATTTTAAAAAATGCAAGTTTATATCGTAGCTCAAAAATGGACTACCACATTAAATATCGGATGTACTATCTATTAAGAATATAACGATCTACAAGTTTCCCATTTACACTTTTTTTTAATTTCGAATATTACCCAAGCTACAGAGGATAATAAATTTGTGAAAAAAACGGGTTTTTAAAGTATCTATTAAGCCATGTATTTTTTCAACGAAATAAAAGTTTAAACAAAATATTATTTGGCTTTTCTCAAGAAGAAAATTAAGAAGCCTATTTAACATTTTAAGAAAATTAAAACTTTTATATATTATGAAGAACTATTTTGCTCTTACAAAATATAATGAAAGTTATAATTACTTTAAAAGAAATAAGTTAATGAAATATTTAATAATAAGTTACTTACAATAGTAAGGTTTCAATATATAAACAAAGGTTCATTAGTTATTTTAACCAAGCTCTAAAAACTACAATTCTTTTTCCATTTACCCACTTTTGTAGGTGCAGCGGTTTCTGAGATCTTTGTACTAAACATAAAAACTTACCCTTAGAAAAATACTTTTAAAAAGTGTAATAATAGGATTACTAAATTTTTAAATCTAATTATTAACAGACATTACATATAAAATAGTTATTTTCCCAGCAAGTGCGCAAAGTGATAATTTCCCACACGCAAAAGAAGTTAGACGAACGACGCGGAGCGAAGTTTGGATAAGCTTTAAGTAAAAGACACTTTGCGCAAGTGTTAGGAACAATATTTTATTTATGAGTATCTTAGAAAAGTGAAAACATAATATTTTTAGTCTAATATTTCTTAACATCAAACAGTATTTGTCAATTTTGACGTTTGTTGTTTTTTGTGTCTTTAACAACTAATTACATTTTCTAACGTGAGATGGCGTGAGGAGTTTAACTTTAGTCACAAGAAGGGAATCACAAAGCAACTACTTTGCCCACGCCAGTAGAAAAGGTTTATTTTTACTTACCAAAAGATTTCGAGTCTTGCCTTTTATACATTTCTAGGCAAGATTTTCGATGGACCATTCGATGTGTGACGGCTTGATACCGTTTGCGAAAGTCTTGCTCCGATTCAGTGCTCGAGAAGGACGTTCTTCGGAGTGGTTCCTGCTCTGAAAGTTTAAATACAGGTTGTTTATTTATATTTTGGTGCCTTTTTACAATGATAACAGAAAAGAACAGAAGACAAATTCTTGTTAAAAAGTTTTATACTTTTTTCATGTATTATCTTTTGAACATAACAAAAGAAAACAAATGATTATATATAATATAGTTTAAAAAAATACAAAAATACGCTTTTAAAGTAGATTGACCTAAAAAGTTTTCCTCTATTATTTTTTAATAATCTTTAAATAAAAATTAACAAAAAATACTACTAAATTTATAAAAAGAGTCGGGCGCTTGATATACGAAAAATATGGCACAAAGCGCTTACGCTTTTTGCTAAACTACTGGTATTTTTCGTTCCTTATTATTTAAAGATTATTTTACAAATTATTTTTAACTTTTTAGTTCATGTGCTTTAAAAGCCTTAGCTTTTTAAAACTAGTTATTTTTAACTTTTTAGTTTGATATGCTATAAGAGCGTTTTTTTAACTTACAACAAACTATTGGTATACTTTTGGTAAATGTATTAAAGCGATGTAAGAAAAACAATTCCGAACCAAAGTTTTAAGGGTAAAAACGTTTTTGCAATTACAAACTAAACAACAAAATTACCTAAAAACTAAAAAAATTACCGCCATTTTGATTCTTTTTTTTATCAAGAAACGTTTGCTAAAGGCTCATTTTTTGTTAACTATTAATTAATACAATAAAACAGGTATATACTTCAAAAAAAAGACTAAAACCACAAGATATTTTTTTATTATTATATTCGTACATTGTGTTAATTTCGTCGAAAAATTAATATTATTTATTAAAATTTCATTTTAATTTTTTTTTATATTTTAAAAAGTTTGAAATATTTCTAAATGTGAATGTTGGATTACAGGCATATAGTGTGTTCCAGGTGTTACAATAAAACAAAAAAATCACATTTTTAAATTTTAAATCGGAATTTTAGGAGAACTGGTCGCATGTAAAATTTTAATCCTATTGGTAATATACAGGGCAAGCAACAGCAACTAAAAATATGAAAAATGACCTAATGTAAAGTACTTTTATTTTTAAAAATAAAACAAAAGTGTGTAAGTAAATGTTGCAGAGAATTAAATTTTAACGTTAAAATTTGTAGTTTAAGCATTAAATAATAACATGTTCATTGCCATTTTTTTACATGTTATGCACTTAAATACTCGACACGGCAAAGCAAAATTTACCAAAATCTTTAAAATAGTATAATTTTATTTTAATTTTCAACCTTTTAGGCTCAGTAATTAATTTTTAATTTAAACTATAAAAAATGACAACAACTTTTTTGTTTACTTTTGCTTTAAGTTTACCTTTAAACATAAAAGTTAATTCTCTACAACAATTTTGTCCTATTTTCAAAAATAAAACTACTTTACATTACCTCAATTTTCCTACTTTTACTGATATCTTACTCTGTATAATACCAATCGAAGTAAACTCTTGTATTTTCTAGTGTTGGACCATGCGACCGATTTTTTCTATACGCTGATTTAAAATTCAAAAAATTTAAGTGTCGTACCGTAGTTAGGAAATCCACTTTATTTTAATTTAAAAACAAGTGTTATTTAGGCCACCCTAGGCCTAGGCCTAGGCTATCAAGAAGGGTTTTTATAAAGAGGCACTTTTTTTCGTAAAGTTAATAAATAAAAAGTTTCTAATTTTGTAAAAACTCTTTAGAACATACTGCATATTTTATAACTTAATTTGGTAAAAGAACTCGTCTTTACTAATATTCTATCCTACTTTATTCTTTAAAAAGTATTTTAGTCAGTTTCGTACGCCATCCTAGTTAGTGAACACACCCATGCACGTAAATATTCTATTCAATTGCAGTGCAATAGCAAATATAGAAACCCGTAATGTCAAATAAAGAAAATGTATATTAAACCATAGAGTAAGGAAATTATAAGAGTTATCATGGAATAGCCGATTTAAGGACAGGTCGTGCGAAAACTCCCAATATAATTTTATTCGTTTCTTGTTGAAATACCGCCAATTAGTCATTTCAGTAAGCTTACGTGTCTCCCCACCGCTGATGTTACACGAGGCGAGGCTTCGACCGACGCATTAAAAGTGTAAACTGGAAAACTGGAAACGAAAATTTTAGCATGCCATGGTTTCTCTTATTCGTAGGTATGTTACTTTATGATTAAACGTATAAGTGTACCTGATGTTTTCTTATATATTTTTGTATGTGTGTGTGTCCAAATGTCCTGTACTTTCTCTTTTCTTACTAACCATTTTCATTATTAGCAAAATACAGGTACTTTACTCTTAGGCAAAAATTTCATTTTTAGCAAAACTGCGTAGATAACTGATAAAATTTAATATACAATGGTTCCTTTTTAGGTTTTAGACAACGCAGAACTTTTTATATGAAATAACTTTTTTCGTTAAATGAATAATAAACAAGCTTTCCATATGACGCCAACGTACGTACACCCACTGTATATATTTTTAAAAATTCAGTTTATATCTCGTTCGGACGCCACTGAGAAATATTTAAAAATCTTCTACATTTAAAAATACCCATAAGTGCTTACTAGGTGCATATCCATTTTTATAAAAATATCTTTAACAGTTTCAAAGTAATGATAAGAAAACAATTTTTTTCTCAAAACTTTAAAACTCTGTGGCTCAAAATTTAAGAGGTATAGGATATATATACACTTTTCTTTCTAAAATAAGCTTAGGAATCATATCCTTTATTTTTAGCCATCAATTAAATCACATTCTATATAAATTAAAAATCTGTAAATTTGAGATTTATGATAAGTTCCCACTGTTAATAAATGTATTAACAATGTCCGATTAGGAAAAAAGTATAGCGATACCGTTATTTGCAAATCGGCTAACTCCATATTCACAAAATTTTACAGCAGTACAAAAGTATTTTAGAAATAATATTATCATAATTTAAAATGGGGTTTTTGACCTTTGTTCAGTAAATTAATGTTTTTGTGGTTATTTTAAATAAAGAAACCGTAAAAATTCTTTTAGGTTTAAGTACCTACCTTTTATTTTAAAGGAAAATTAAGCCGATTTGCAAATTACGGTTTCGATGAATAACTTTAAGGTATAATTTTCTATCAGAGATTATGTAAAAAATAACTTAAAATAACCAAATTTTTAACATACAATTATAACTTCGTTTCTTTTTCCTTAATAACACAAGAAAGTCTCATTTGTCACAAAATGGCCACAAAACATGAGCGTTCCGTTCCTTTATTAAAAAAAAATTAATACAGGGTATCCGGAAAGAAGATATGGTAAATAACAGGGGTTTTAAAGCCAAAATAATGTTCATATAGAGTAAAGATTTATCGCACTTTTAATATCAATAAAAACAGAGCCCTATTTAATTTTATCTTTTTAACTGTTGTAACCAATATTTTTTGTGCAACAATATTTTTAAAAATTGTGTGATCCTAATTTCTTTAGAAATAATACCCAAATCATCTGAATGGATTATAATTATTAGTTTTTGAAAATTGTTTTTAAATTTATTTGCAGAGTGACAAATTTAAAAATGTTTACATATGAACTTAGATAAATTATGGCGGAGTTTCCGGTAATTTGATCTTTGGTTCAGTTAATGTTGCGGTTACTGTCACATCGATTTATATTAAAATAAATTTTAGTTTAAGGGATAATAATAATAATTCGTTTTATTGTCGTAAAAAATATTTAAATATCTTTGTAGACAAAGCATAACAATAAACTTTATATACATATTCATTGACAAATACACTCAGATATACACTCAAATTATAAATGATAGAAATAACCTTAATGCAGCAATGGATACAGCGCCATAGCAATTAGGGGCAGAAGCTAGGCGGGGCTTAGCCCTCCCAAGACAGCGATAAGCCTCCCGCCAAATTATTGACCATTTAATCTATATTAGTGTTTTTCAACAATTATACGTATACTCTATACACAGGGGTATAAGCCCCAAAGCCAGAGGCTAGTTGCGCCACTGTACAACGCCATGTTATTTATTAATGAAATATAAGAACCGCAATGGATATACTAAATCTAAATTATGTCGATGAAATGAAAGAAAAACAGCAGCCATCATACCAGTCAAAAATTAGAACATTCTATGAAGGCGAATTAGTATGGGTTAGATCTTATAAGAATATATTTCAGAGATAATTTAAAGGGAAAGTATTGAAGCAGGTAGGCAAAGTAACTTATGCAATTACTCTCGATTAAGAAGTATGAAGAAGATATGTAGACCAAATAGGGCCCAGAAGAGAACACATAAAAAAAAATAAACTGGAAATAGGTGGAGAGATCGAAGGAACTAAAAAACAAAACTATTTGTCATTCAGCCAAACACTGCCAGATTAGTAGAAAAATTAAAATTCCTTTAAACCTTTCTACTCACGATAAACAAGTACAATATCATGACGAGAATAAACGCAGGCTCGGCAATTTTTTCTGGTGGCGTCGAGGATGCTTTTTAAAACAAAGTTGTGCTCCAGGAAACCCTCGTATACTTTAAATTTCTTTTAACTGGTCGAGATTAGATTGTGGCTGGACGCCCATGAGGTTAGTCGCTGTGTTAGGCATGAGGTGAATAATTTATAGATGCATGGGCACAGAGATATGGGCCTCCAGTTGCTGGGGTCATCACGGCACCCTTTTTTGTGGATGAGGGTCACCACAGCTGTCTTCCATAAAGCAGGCACTTTCTGAGTTTTAGTATATTATTAAACAAGGAGGTAGGAGTTAGGCATCCCGAGTCTACTTTCTTTAGGTGGAAATACCGGAGATACCCTTCCAGGTGCTGTGTTGGATCTTTGTTTAAGCCGGTCCTGGACAAACTGGGGCTAAAGGTGCTCAACGACCTGATGGCCATCGCGCTGCGACCGGTTGGAGACTGTGGGTCCGTGTGAAATATTCTACTGAGTATTTACTATTTATGGTGCAGTTGTCAGAGCCTGAATTCGGATTGGTCCTCTTGCAGGTCCAGGGGTGGTTTTGGACAATTACGGCGACGCCTGCGGGATCCGTCGACGGGTGGAGCAGTTTTGTGTTTTATTTCGTTTGTGATTCTAGTGTAGGCCGCCTTCAGGTCCTTAAAGTCTCTGACGGATGCTAACCATTAAAGTAATATTGCCTGGTAATCTGTTGGAGAACCACGACAACGTCGTTGCTGAAAAGGCTGCTCGGAACGCTAAGGAGCGGGCTGTAAAGGCTAAGAAGCGAGCTTAGGAAGATTTGGCAGATCGAAGTCCTGCTGGTCAAAAACTGGGTGAACAAGCAGCTGAGTGCTCCTCTGGACTGGCAAAGAAACCTCCAGTGGCAGTGGTGCTGGCTCCTCCAATGCAGTCAGTCGCTCTTTCGGCTTTGAGTCCTAAGATGGCGTCACCGGCATCTATAGCGGCCTGGGGCTGGACGAGGCGCCTAAGTCGTCTGGTTTGGGCAGGCCATGCAGGTGGCGACATATTGTCCTGGTGGGTTAAGGCTTGGTGCGCTTTAAGTTGCTTTAGAGTACAAATTTGGAGATCACTTACGGCACACTTAAAGGCTACCTGCCGCTGGTGGAATAACATATATTGGTGTGTTTATTAAGATCTTGGCGATTCTGCTACGTCCTAGGTGAGATCAAATTACAGAATATACAGTTAAGTACATTGGAAAGCAGATAGAAACGTAATATTCCTCAGTTTCTGCCATTTTTAAGTTCATTGCACGTTATTTCCTTACACTTAGCACCACGTCTATACGAGATCACTACAGTTGGATTTTATTTTCCGACTATACTATAAGTTTTTACTATACTATCTGGTAACTTACTTTGCTTTACTATGTAACAGACTTGCTAATTATACTGCACCATGAATACAGCATACTGCACTATGGGTACAGCTTGGTAGTAGTAGTAAACTACACTTTAATCTTAGTCAAAAGGCCATAAAGCGATTGATCGTTCATAAGTTCCGATATTGAAACAAAATTAAGTAGTATAGTCTAAATTCAAGGCGGTGTAATTTCAAAGCTTTAAACAAATCAAGGTACTCGGATTCTCAACGTCTCACAGTATGTTATTTTGAATAACTAGCAAATAAAAAGTACCAAAATATATGTTTTAATATTTTCGAATTTGTTAGGGCAAAACCATTTATAGACCTTCATTTAATACCTAGCCGCACAAAAATTACTTTGGCCACTAATAAGCATTTCTGTTCTATGCGTGAAATATCAAAATTATCAAAATACTGTCTCAAAATAAACCTACGTGAATTTATTAGTTGAAATGGAGGTGTATTGTTGCTGGTTAATTATTGAACTATTTTAAATTATTTTATTTAACATTTTACAAAGGTATGTACATTATTTAACTCATATTATTTATGTAATATATCAATTTTGACTTATTAAAATATATTGAATATCAGTGCTTTGCAAAATAAAGACATTTAAATAAAAATAAGTTTATTGGTCTGGAAAAAGCGAGATCCGGTAGGTGCCGACGTATTTTTTTTTAGTATAATAGGGTATTCCTATGGGTCATTTTAAAGTAAAATTTAGCTGCCGCTTTGTTCCGCTCAGTAAGATATTTAATTTTTTAGGAATTATATCTACCTCGAGAAGGCAATTGTTTCATATTTCGCACCATGAAAAAAATCCTGAAAAGAAAAATTTAAGTGTTTTAAACTATGTATTAACTAAGTTTAATTTGAATTATTCTGAGGATAAGTTGATGCTCGAAAGTGCTAAAAAACACAACATTTTTTATTAGTAAGTTATCTGCAAAATGGAAATGTAGTAACAGAACCTTAAAAACATTCGAGGCTAGAAACAGAGAATGGTTAGATAAAAGTATTGTTTTTATTAATGATTTTTCCGCAAACGCCCCGGCTGCACTCGCTGAGCTCGAGAAGAGAATTGTTTCATATTTGGCACCATGAAAAAATCCTGAAAAGAAAAATTTAAGTGTTTTAAACTATGTATTAACTAAGTTTAATTTGAATTATTCTGACGATAAGTTGATGCTCGAAAGTGCTAAAAAACACAACATTTTTTATTAGTAATTTATCTGCAAAATGGAAATGTAGTAACAGAACTTTAAAAACATTCGAGACTAGAAATCGAGAATGGTTAGACAAAAGTATTGTTTTTATTAATGACTTTTCCGCAAACGCCCCAGCTGCCATTGGTAGACCTTCAAGAGATTTTTTAAGTGTTGGAAATCAATCAAAGAGACAAAAAGTTGCCCCACTTCTTAGAAATTCTACGGAAGAACTACTGTTTGCTGCTACCACACGTCTACAAAAATGCGGTTTAAGAGATGCAGCTTAAAAGAGTGAAGGCGGTAACTGAAAATAATTCCCAAAGAGCAACAGAAATAAAGAAAAAAATTAGTTCTCCAAATATCTGCCCTACTATATATTCTCCAGAAGAAGCGTTATCACTGTACATCGACGGACACAAAAATGCATATATTCTTATGCAAGTTGGAGCAAAAGAACGAAACGCCAATATATATCCTTCACATAGTGTGATTAAAGAAGCAAAAAAATGTTATCCTGCTAAGGATACAATTTCTATTTCCGATATAAGTGCAGAAGTAACTCTACAAGCTTTAGTAGATCATACATCAAGAATGCTCATTCTTCTCCAGTAAGATGTGTTGGTGGCGAATATTAAAAGTGTTCTAAGAGGTATAACATTAATTTATAAATGGGGTTGCGATGGCAGTGCTGGTCATTTAACCTATAAACAGAAGTTTTCTAATAATGTAAATACAGACAAGACAGACTTATATCTGTTTAGTGTATGTCTTGTTCCACTTCGACTTGAAACAAATGATGATAAAATAATTCTATGGAACAATCGTCGTCCGTCTTTTACAAGATTCTGCAGACCCATAAAAATTATTTTTGAAAAAGAAACAGCTAAAATTTCTAAAAGGGAAATACAGAAAGTAGAAAATCAAATTAAAACAATTATTCCTACTGTTGTAATCGGCGAGAAGAAAGTTATTGTTCATCATCTTTTTCGGTTAACCATGATAGACGGAAAAATGTTTGGAGTAATAACTGATACCTCTACACAAACATGTGGCATTTGTGGAGCTACTCCGAAAATGATGAATCAATTTAATGAAGTGTGGAAGCGTGCACCAAATATACAGAATTTGAACTATGGAATATCTACGTTGCATGCATGGATAAGATCTTTAAAGGCACTTCTCCACATATCATAACGTCTCTCGGTACAAAAGTGGCAAATACGGGACAGTGAGGACAAAATTAAAGTAGAAGAACGCAAAAAACAAATTAGGAAAAGCTTGGGATTTCAAATGGGTTTGCTTATTGATATCCCAAAGCCTAGTTTTGGTACCACCAACGACGGTAATACTGCTCGACGATTTTTTCAGAATCCTTCTCTGGTGGCATCTATTACGGGTTTAAACGAAAATCTTATGAATCGTTTTTTTACTACACTTCAAACCATGTCTTGTTAACATAGATGCCTTCAGAAAATATGCAAGAGAAACAGCAGAAAAATTCGTCGTGCTTTATCCGTGGTATTACATGCCATCAAGTATACACAGATACTTATTCATGGAGCGGACATAATAAAAACTGCCATTCTTCCAATCGGGATGTTCTCGGAAGAAGCTCTTAAATCGCGAAATAAAGATTTAAAAAAATATCGTGAATTTAATACTAGAAAATTTTCTCGCGAAAAAACCATGACGAATTTGTTTAATTCCCTATTATTTTCCTCAGATCCTTACGTATCCAGTTTATCCAAATCAAATAATTATATACGTTCTGGCATAACGCCTCTTGATAATAGTGTACTGCGCCTATTATCGGATCCGTTACTCACTGTTTCTTCTATTTCATCAGACAGTGATGAGTCTGATTAACTTTATAGAATAATGTTTAATGCTTTATAGAATATTTTTTTAGTTTTCTTTATAAGTATACAGTTTGGTCATTTATGTGTATAATATACGGAAATATTTTTAATCAATTCCACAACCAAAATATAAATAATGTCGAAAGTTTGGGCATGTCTGATAATCATATTAGATGGTCTTAAAATAGTGCAAGTCAAACAACATACAGAATAGATGAAAAAATTAATTAATTGAATTTTTAAATTAATTAAATACTAGAATAAAAATATTGTATAAATTAAAAAATGAAGTATTTTAATATGCATATTATCATAACTAAAGTGTACCTAGTTAAAAAGAATTTTTTTAATTTTTATAATTTTGATTAATACCCTTGCAACAAACATTAAGTTTGTAATTCACTAAAAAATTAAAAATCTGGGTTAATCTTATAAATGTGCTAAAATTTGAATAAAGCTAGGCAAATCTGATTTGAATTTGGATAATTTATAAAAGTGTTTAATGCGAATATACATTTTTTCTGGTATTTTTTTTCCGATAAAAAATCTTCTTGTAGGCCAAGTTTTGGTTTTTAGGCATAACTTTTAATTCTAAATAACTTTAATTAATAACATTTTGCTGAATTTTTTAAATAAAAATACACAATTCTGTACAATTTTTATATTCTTTGATCTATCCCTGTATGTATGCTTTGACTTTAAGCAATTTAAATACACATAATATTATTAAAAATAATACATTATATTTCGACGATATTTGTATTTTGGTTGTGCGATTAATTAAAAAAATTGCCATATGCTGCACACTTAAATAACCATACGGTATATAAACATTTAAAGTCAAATCTATTTATTGATTTAAATCTATTTTTTGAATGTGATCTTTATGTCAAATATGTTAATTTTTATTTGTTACTGATCATAAGTATTTAGAATTTATATTTCATATGCATTTATTGTATACACATTTCCCTAAATTCATTTAGCTCAAGAAAGCCTTACTTCACCCTGTATATATATACCATTATAAGTAAAATTTTGGCCAAATTTCTTTAATTATGCATTTAAAAGTTGTAATTAAATGATTAAGTAATTAGTAAAATAACTTTTGTCCCTTATAGAATTATTATTCACTAGAAACGTCGTTAAAGCCAATGTGCGTCTTAAGCAAATAGGCCAGGAGGGATTCGAGATAACAATAAAAACCTCGAAGCCATTCCAAAGACTCCTCAACCCAAAAATAAAATTGCCATTGTGGCTCTAACTCCTAGGTTAGTAGAAGGGTTCATATCAATATTCAAATTTCTACATACTGAAAAATGGTTATAGTCGGAAAACAGACAAGGGTAAAACGTCTTCTTGGTTTAAAAAGTTAAAAAAAAGAGGCAACAATCGACAATTTATTTAGGACGGTGACTTAATAATAATGAGTCGCCAAAGAGAGCGCGTTCTCCTAAAGGGGAAAGTTTAAAAACTCCTTTTAAGGAATCATCATCAAATGAAAAATTGTATATTCATGATGAACAAGATATCTCAACCTTAAAAGCTTTCAAACTTCTGTAAACAGATCTTTAAAAATGTTTTCTAAACCTGCCAAAAAATTATGTGTAACAGGAAAAGCTTCATCCTCCTATATTAAATGCTAAGGAAGAATTAAAGCGCTTGACAGATATATCAGAAGAATCTCAGGTCGATATCGCTTCTTATGAGACAAAAAAGTATTTGGGCACTTTTGCTGTCCGGATTTCCATAAATCTAACGACCAGGGGCCCTATTCCATTATTAAATTCGTTGAAAATTATGTTTTTCACTATAAGAAACGTGTTGAAAATGCTTTGGTTTATTACCTAGTAGTAGTTTTCTTTATCTAAATATGAGGCATCAAGAAGGTAGAAAAAGGTGAGTTTAAATATCGTATATTTATATTTTGTTTTCCTTTAAAATTTTTGATATTTTTAGCTTCTAACAGAGATTGCTAGAAACATCTAGTCATCTAATGAAACGGCAACTAACCGAGGAAACCCATGAAATGCATCAAAACTCAAGACCATGTTTAGATAACAGACAAAGAAGGTCCTACAAAAATACCCCATAAAATTTTGCCTAAACAATGTGTTGCTACACTGATTAATAACTTACCTATTGTTTATTTTAAAATGAGTGCACTTGAATATGGAAAGGTATTACTTTATTGCTGTTTTAAATGGAAGAACAAAAGCAACTGTGAGTACAATTTGCATTGAAAGTATACTTATATTCATAAATCATAAAATTTTTACAAGTATCCATGAGATACCGTCCCAGCTTCTTTAAAAGATATTTACCTTTACTTTGTGTATTTGTGTCTCTTCTTGCTTTTACCAGTTCACAGCTCGAAAACCCTTACGTAACTAAACCTAACCTAAACCTTGATCTTTTCACGGAAGCAATATTATCTTTTGCTTTATGGCTTTTAATCTTTCTTTTATAATTTATATACTCTACAATGTCTCAAGTTAACCCTGCTAATGCTAAAAACTCGTATTAATTTTTATAGAAAAACCTAAATTTGGTTATTTAAACCTGAAATTTGTATCTTTTTATTTTTAGGTGACTGCCAGATTGTAAAATTGTTTGTACTATAGGGAAAATACTAGAAAGTGTCTGGATTTAATTGGTTTTTCAAGCTGGTGTATTATTTGGGAAATATATTTTATATAAACTGGGAGTATTTTCAAGAGCTTATCAGCAAAAATATTCTAGTACAAAAACTTAGTGTTTATAAAAACAACGCTTATTTACTATAATGTACTTTTTCTATTGTAAACCTAAGAATTAAAATAAAGACAACAAAATATTATTGATTGTTTTTATTATTTTTTCACAAATTTCAGAAGCTTGATAGTTTATGTGTTAGTCATGTTGGGCATTATTATTTTGATTATCGATTATTTGATATGATTCTTAAACTATTATGCAATGTTGTCTTCTGGCATGGTCCTAAGGGATGTTCTTGGTCTTCTAGAGTCCTACCAATAAAATTATTATTATTAAATTTTAAAAAAAAAACAAATAGCAATAAAAGGTTTTAATAATTTACTCTTTGTTTAAAATCATGTAAGTAACAAATATGTTTTGCTATCTTTGGGTATTTATTTCAACTAATAATATTTACCGACATGTACTGACAATTTATAGTAATTCTCTTGAAAGGGAGCAACAATGATTTTGCCCAATATCAAAAACATTCTTATTCTCACTATATAGGCGCGCTTGTGGCTGCTCCGGTTGTATCGGCAGCGTCGATCTCCGGAGTTAAGCAGTGAAGTGCGCGACCATAACTTGAATGGGTGACCGGCGTTGTAGGTTTTGGGCAACGGCACGCGGTGTTCTGCTCGGGGGTGAACGAACGGACCGAGCAACAACCATCCAAGTTATGGAATGAATGGTGTGTGAATGGGAAGGAGTAGGGGTCAAGGTACAATAAGCCTTCAGGCTGCAGTGCACCACCTAGGGGGCGGTCATCGGGCCTGGGTGGGATGACCCCGAAAGGGCGAAAAAAATTCTCACTATATTTCGCCGTCTTTTTGCACAAAATTCTTAATAAAACACTAAATTAGAACATTATATTTAATTAAGCATAAAAAATAAACAGCCCCTTTTTTATTAGTTCTGTGCCCCTATATATCAAATTTGGTCAAAATTAACTAAAAAGAAATTTACCGTAAATGTTTTTTTTCTAAATATAAGTTTACTTTAGTTTAATACTTACCTTAAGTGATATTTTAATGTAGTTTGCTGATCTCCATTTCCAGTCTTTGTCCTAATCAATGACCCTTTTTCCTAATCTAACATTCTGTACAAGTACCTAACACTCAATAAAGGACTTCTTTTAGAAAGTATAAATGGAAGATGGTATAAAAGTTATATGCAATAACTTGTTAGATAGTTACTTTTCCAAAGCAATAAGTAAAGTAATTTTTCATAGTTTTTCTTTTTAATCTATATTTTGACAACTGACATATTCATTTTACTTCAAATGAGCTTCAGGCTAACGCTTTCGCGCACTTTTGCGCCGGCAGAGCTGCGGAGGTACCGCTTTACGAACCCTTTTTGGTTATAGGAACTATTTTGCTTACAAATGATTAATCTGGCTGCGGAGGACCATGTTAATTAGTTATTTGCTTCTTGTATTTCAATTAAACTGTATATTTTGTTTTTAATAGCTTCACTTTAAAGGAATTTTAGGTTATGTAATGACTTTGAATTTTATCAGATGTCAGATGGTAATACAGATTTCTGTTTTATGACCGCCTGTTTTGAAAAAGAAGTGAAGGTTATTCGTTCGTTAAAGAAAAAAGTGAAGGTTATACGCTCCCGGAACGTATACGTTCAGCGAACGAATGAGTTCAATTTAGCAGAATTGAGCCCCAGGGACTTCGGTAAATTGTGTTCATAATTAGATAAAAAACAAATAAAAACAACAAAAATATAAAAATGAAAGGAAAATTTACGGATTTAAAAAATTTCTGTAAAAAAAGTCATAAAGGATTAAAGAAAACGTAAAAAATTAAGAAGCACGCTGTAGCGAGTAAACTATGCAAAATAGCGTATTGCGGTTTTTGTCAGCATGTTTGGCCTAAAATTTGAGTCTGGCAAATTAGGGTCAGTTTTCTTATAAAACATACAAAAGAATTAGTTTTCTATAAAAAGCGTCGAATTTGGCACACCCTGTAAGTCACATTATTTTTAAATAAACAAAACTCTCAGTTTAACAAAATCCATATTCCAATTGAAGACCTGAGAATGAAAAGTGGATAATGACCATATTTATCAAAATTCACTTTTAATTCGATTTTGGTACACAAAAAATTCCTCTATCGCTTGGTATTTAAACCAGATAAATAAACCCATCCTATTCACGTAGAGATTGCGCCACAAGTTATTCATTTTATAATTTTTAAATATAATTGGGATGAAAAGTGGACAAGTACCAACTTTATCCAGTTATCATTCTCAACGAGTTTAGACACGCGATTTTGTGGTACGAAGTTCTTCGCAGTGTTTCTAAGGTTCATCCATGCAAAATGGACGATATAAACTCGAACGCCAGTTTTCACGATCCAGAATATGTTGAGACTAATAGCAGTGAATGTTCTTCAAATAGTGGGGTGGAAATTAAACCAAAAAAAAGAGTGCGGGATCCAAAAACATGGAGGCAAAATAAAAGAAAATTAAGTCGCAATGCTGGCCAGGAATATGTCTCTAAAAATAATGTAGTGGTTCCAGCACGCTCTAGTATTAGCTGTAAATGTGCCAAAAGATGTACCGACAAATTCCTTACAGCGGCAAAAAACAAAATACTTGAAGATTTTAATAACCTTAAGGAGAAAAATGTTCAAGATGCCTACTTATTCGGGCTTATTTCAAAGGCTCCAGTTGCAAGGTATGTGTATATATTTTCTTACTACTCCTAATATATTTTCGTGTATATATTTTTGCACTGTCCAGGATTGATTGTAATCATTGTTTCTCTTTTAGACGCCGTGTTATTCCTGCTAACGGTGATCAACCGAATGCTAGGTCGAGAAGGTGTACATTTCATTACAAAGTAAGTAAATTTTATTTTATTGTTGTTGTATATAACATCCTATATTTTATGTACCTTTCAGCTCAATGTAAATGGACATAATGTTTTTGTGTGCAAAGAGGCTTTTGGTGGGCTTCATGGAATTAAAAAAGGAAGGATTAATAGGCTAATAGATCATAGAATAGGATGTGATACTTCACGCCTTGACAAAAGAGGAAAATCAGCTGGATCCCGGGTAAGGAAAAAATCCGAGGAACAAGTTACCAAAATCAAGAACCATATAAGTAGTTTTCCGACAAGAAAATCTCATTATTCCAGAAATAAAACTTCTAAAAATATTTAAGTTCTGACTTGACGGTTAAAAAAATGCATATGCTTTTTCTGGAACGATATGAGCCAGACATTTATTCAAGATTGAAAAATAATAAAAAGTTAAACCAGAAATTACCTATGAATACTACAACAATATTTTTTTAACTCAGTTTAACTACTCATTTGGAAAACCAAGATCCAACACATGCTTGATATGCGATTCATTGAAAATAAAAATTGAAGCAGAGTCAAATGAGAATGAAAAGTGGATAAGTCCGATTCCTTTTTTTCAAAATTTTGGGCTTGTTTTTGGTTTTTTTGATTTTCAATTATTACATTTTATATAAAATTGCATAATTAATCGAACGCACAAGAGAAAAAAATATTAGAAAAAATCATTGAGTTTTCACACGTTTTTCTTGAATTTCTCGAAATTTTACTTTTGGCTTTTATCCACTTTTCATTCTCAGGTCTTCAATTATCATCAGGTTTGTTTAACCTGTGATCGGACTTTAACCTTATTGGTGTTTTCTAGTACATACTCATCTTTTATAAATTTTTGTTTTTGTGCTATGGTTGTAGTTTATTTTAGGTTTGCCTTTTTAATTTTGACGATATAATGGTTGTGGGGATTTATCCACAGTTCGATTTCACATATTTTTAACGGGTCATTCGTTTGTTTGTTACCGCTCTGATAGGTTGTAGTAATAAAATAATGAGTATTTATAGTTTAATTTAATTTATAAATTGGTGACTCGGTTTTTTGACAAGGTAATGGCTAATAAATATAAATCAGAACAGATGGAAATATTTAATCATATCAATTAATCAATTTATCAATCCGCCAAATGGTCTGCGACTAAAACTGGAACTAATATAAGTCGCAAAAAATTAACTCAGTAAATTAAACCTACCCGAACGATGATTTATATTCATATTTAATTCATAATAATAATTCATTAGTTCGGGTATTAAAACTAAATCAAGTAGTGTAGCCCTAAATCTTGCAGGATAAACGGAACCTGCTTTTACTCTGCTTTCACAAAAACTTCTTCTGGCTCTAGAAGCGAGGGGATTTAATAAATTATACCTAGGAAAAATCGTAGTGGTGAAACTGGAGCGCCAAAACAATCCAGATACTTGGATCCTCGTCGTCTTTAACTATTGGTCAGAAAGGATCTGAGATTAAAATAAAATCCTCGAAGACATACCAAAGACTTCTTAACCCAAAAATAAAATTGTCAGCGTGGCCCCAACTCCCAAAAGACTAGGATTAGTAGAAGACTTTATATCGATATCCAGTCTACCTACTTTCATCGGTTTTTAATTATTTTAGTGCTGAGAAATAAGTTTTTCAAAACATTAAATTTTTGTGGTTTTTTTTTTTCATCTGTTTGTTAACACAAGTTACTGAAGTCCCTGATCCTTATATTTGGAAAACTCTGGGCCAGCAGATCTGCCCAAAGACTTTTTGTCACATAAGGGGCGACACCAACCTGAGATTCTTCTTAAATATCTGTCAATCGCTTTAATTCTTCTTTAACACTTTAACGGAAAAATGATGCAGCTTTTCGTGTTGCAGTTTTTTTCTTGGAGTGTTTAGAAATTATTGTATTTATTTGTTTACATAAGTTTTGGAAGCTTTTAAGGTTGAGATAACTTGTTTATCACAAGCGCATAGGTTTTTTGATGATGATTCCTTTCCAGGAACTTTTTGAGGTTTCTTCTTTAGGCAGCGCTCTCTTTTTGGGTGACTCATTTTAGTTACCTTTTTGAAGGCCTACCCGATTTTGGCCTCTTTTTAAAACTTTTTAAGAAAAATGACGTCTGCTTATTTTGTTTCAGGCGACCGGCCAGTTCATAGGGGTCAATAGGGCTGAACAGGGTCAGCTCGTATACCCCGGGACCAGGACCGAAGCGGTCCCATTCTTTCCAGGCATGTACCCAACAAGAAGCTCATCCAATATTTCTCCATCTGTTTTGAAATATATTTACTGGCCATCACCTTGTCAAAAAAAAACAGAGTTACCAATTTATAAGGTAAATTAAACTATAAATACTCATTATTTTATTAATACAACCTATTAGAGGGGTAACAAACAAACGAATTAACACGTTAAAAATATGTGAAATCGATCTGTGGATAAATTCCCATAACCACTATATCGTCAAAATTGAAAAATGGCAAACTTAAAATAAAGTACAACCACTGCACAAAAACAAGAATTTAGAAAAGATGGGTATGTACCAGAAAAGCACCAATCAGTTTAAAGTCTGACCACAGGTCAAACAAACCAGATGATAATCTGACTATAGATTTCTTAAACTGGGAGTATTTTCTATTTATAAAGAAGGTTATTAAAGTCCTACCACATGTCAAACAATGTATCCCATATGACTGTACACGGTGTGTCAAATTCGACGCTTTTTATAGAAAACTTATTCTTCTGTATGTTTTACACGAAAACTGACCCCACTTTGCGAGGCTCAAATTTCAAGCCAAACATACTGATGAAAACCGCAATTCACTATTTTGCATCGTTTAGTCGCTACAGCGTGCTTTTTATTTTTTAGGTTTGCTTTAACCCTTTATAACTTTTACATTTACCGAGATTTTTTAAATCCGTAAAAACATTTTTACAGCAGTTTTTATGCAGATTGCAGATATGCTTTTTTCTAAGCTGAGGCCTATTTGACTTATTTATGTATTTTTGAAAATTTTAGATAAAACACCATTTTTTTTAAGTATGAGAAAATACAAGTGTGTAATTTAAACGGAGCCGCACAAAAAAATCAAGATCTGAGAGGGATTCGACACTGCTATAAAAACCTAGACATATCCACATAACCACAAGATATTAAATTTTTTTAATATACTCGTACATTGTGTTAATTTCATCGAAACATTAATATTATTTATTAAAATTTTATTTTTTTATATTTTAAAAAGGTTTGAAATATTTCTAAATGTGAATGTTGGATTACAAGTATATAGTGTGTCCCAGAATGGATGTTACAATAGAACAAAAAAATCACATTTTTAAATTTTAATTCAGAATTTTAGGAAAACTGGTCGCATCGTCCAAAACAAAAAAAAAAACAAAATTTTACTTTTATTGGTAATATACAGGGCAAGCAACAGCAACTAAAAATATGAAAAATTACCTAATGTAAAGTACTTTTATTTTTAAAAATGGAACAAAATTGTATAAGTAAATGTTGCAGAGAATTATATTTTACGTTAAAATTTGTAGTTAAAGCATTTAAGAACAAAATGTTTATTGTCATTTTTTACATGTTATGCGCTTAAATACAATACACGGCAAAGTAAATTTTACCAAAATCTTTAAAATAGTTTAATTTTATTTTAATTTTCACCTTTTTAGGCACAGTAATTGATTTTTAATTTAAACTGTAAAAATGACAACAACTTTTCTGTTTATTTTTGCTTTAAATTTACCTTTAAACATAAAATTTAATTCTCCACAACAATTTTGTCCTATTTAAAAAATAAAACTACTTAACGTTAGCTCAATGTTTCTACTTTTACTTATAACTTACTCTTTATAATACCAATCGAAGTAAACTTTTGTATTTCCTAGTGTTGGACCATGCGACCGATTTGTTTAAACGCCAATTTTAAAATCAAAAATAGTAAAGTGTCGTACCGTAGTTATACACTGTATTTTAATTAAAAAACAAGTGTAGTTGAGGCCACCCTAGGTCTAGGCCTAGGCCAACTTACAACATGGAGATATATTTTTGTGGAAATGTATTTTTTTATCAAGAAGGCTTTTTATGAAGAAGCATTTTTTTTTCGTAAAGTCAATAAATAAACAGTATTCCATTTTTGGCCCTCGGAACTTACTGGAGTAATCAGTGGCCCAAGGCTGAAAACTTTGGAGACCCCTGGTTTAAGCCGTTTCTGGATAAACTGGGGCTTACGGTGCTCAACGACTTGATGGCCATCCGGGGCATGCAAGAGTACGATGCCGTGTGGCCGCGCTGCGGCCGGTTGGAAACTGTGGGTCCATGTGAAATGTTCTACTGGGTATTCACTATTTATGGTGTAGTAGTTAGAGCTTGGATTCGTATATTTCCCGATACGCTTTGAATTCGTATATATTCGACCTATATAGTTTCTGGATACGTGCAGCGTCCACAGCGTCGTATCGGTTGGGTCCTCTTGCAGGTCCAGGGGTGGTTTTGGATAATTACGGCGGCGCCTGCGGAATCCGTCGACGAGTAGAGCCTCCAAAACCGATATTTATATTTTTGAATTTTTGGAAATACCTAAAGATATAATAAACCAAAAAATGCAAGGCGGTCTAATTTCAAAGCTTTAAACAAATCAAGGTACTCGAATTCTCAACGTCTTACAGTATCTTACAGTATGTTACTGTGAATAACTAGCAAATAAAAAGTACCAAAATTTATGTTATTGAATTTGTTAGAGCAAAACTTTATATAGATCTTCCACACAGATAGCATTTATGTTCTCTGCGTGAAATATCAGTATTATCAAAATACAGTCTCAAAATAAACCTACGTGAATTTATTAGTTGAAGTGGAGGTATATTGTTGCTGCTAAATTATTGAATTATTTTAAATTATTTTATTTAACAACATTTTACAAAGGTATGTACAGTATTTAACTCATATTATTTATGTAATATATCAATTTCGACTAATTAAAATATATTTTATATCAGTGCTTTGCAAAATAAAGATACTTTAAAAAAATAAAAAATAAGTTTGTTGATCTGGAAAAAGCGAGATCCGGTAGGTGCCGATATATTTTTCTTAGTATAATAGGGTATTACTATGGGTCATTTTGAAGTAAAATTTAGCTGCCGCTTTTTTCGCCCAGTAAAATATTTATTTTTTTAGGAATTATGTCAACCTCGAGAAGAGAATTGTTTCATATTTGACACCATGCAAAAAATCCTGAAAAGAAAAATTTTGTGTGTGTTTTAAACTATGTATTAACTAAGTTTAATTTAAATTATTCTGACGATAAGTTGACGCTCGAAAGTGCTAAAAAAACCACAAAATTTTTTATTAGCAATTTATCTCCAAAATGGCAAAGTAGTAACAGAACTTTAAAAACATTCGAGGCTAGAAATCGAGAATGGTTAGACAAAAGTATTGTTTTTATTATTGATTTTTCCGCAAACGCCCCGGCTGCCATTGGTAGACGATTCAAAGATTTTTAAAGTGTTGGAAATCAATGAAAGAGACAAAAAGTTGCCCCACTTCTTAGAAATTCTACTGAAGAACTACTGTTTGCTGCTACCACAAGTCTACAAAAATGCAGTTCAAGAGATGCAGCTAAAATGGTGAAGGCGGTAACTGAAAATAATTCCCAAAGAACAACAGAAATAAAGAAGTTCGCTAAATATCTGCCCTACTAAATATTCTCCAGAAGAAGCGTTATCACTGTACATCGACGGACACAAAAATTCATATATTCCTATGCAAGTTGGAGCGAAAGAACGAAACGCCAATATATATCCTTCACATAATGTGATTAAAGAAGCAAAAAAAAATGTTATCCTGCTAAGGATACAATTTCTATTTCCGATATAAGTGCAGAAGTAACTCTACAAGCTTTAGTAGATCATACATCAAAAAGGCTCATACTTCTCTAGAAAGATGTGTTGGAGGCGAATATTAAAAGTGTTCAAAGAGGTATAACATTAATTTATGAATGGGGTTGCGATAGCAATGCTGGTCATTTAACTTATAGACAGAAGTTTTCTGTTAATGTAAATACAGACAAGACAGACTCATATCTGTTTAGTTTATGTCTTGTTCCACTTCGACTTGAAACAAATGATGATAAAATAATTCTATGGAACAATCGTCGTCCGTCTTCTACAAGATTCTGCAGACCCATAAAAATTATTTTTGAAAAAGAAACGGCTAAAATTTCTAAAAGGAAATTACAGAACGTAGAAAATCAAATTAAAACAATTATTCCTACTAAAGTTGTAATCGGCGAGAAGGAAGTTATTGTTCATCATCTTTTCGGTTCACCATGATAGACGGAAAAATGTTTGGAGTAATAACTGACACCTCTACACAAACATGTGGCATTTGTGAAGCTACTCCGAAAATGATGAATCAACTTAATGAAGTGTGGAAGCGTGCACCAAATATGCAGTATTTGGACTATTTGGAATATCTACGTTGCATACATGGATAAGATTTTTAGAGGCACTTCTCCATATCATACCGTCTCTCGGTACAAAAGTGGCAAATACGGGATAGTGAGGACAAAATTAAAGTAGAAGAACGCAAAAAACAAATTAGGAAAAGCTTGGGATTGCAAATGGGTTTGCTTATTGATATCCCAAAACCTTGTTTTGGTACCACCAACGACGGTAATACTGCTCGATGATTTTTCAGAATCCTTCTCCGGTAGCATCTATTACCGGTTTAAACGAAAATCATATAGATCGTTTTTCTACCATACTTCGAACCATGTCTTGTGGGTATGCAATTAGCACAGATGCATTCAGAGAATATCCAAGAGAAACAGCAGAAAAATTCGTCGAGGTTAATCCGTGGTATTACATGCCATTCAAAAATATCGAAATAAAGATTTTAAAAAATATCGTGAATTTAATACTAGAAAATTTTCTCGCGAAAAAACCATGACGGATTTGTTTAATTCCCTATTATTTTTCGCAGATCCTTACGTATCCAGTTTATCCAAATCAAGTAATTCTATAAGTTCTGATATAAAGCCTCTTGATAATAGTGTATTATCGGATCCGTTACTCACTGTTTCTTCTATTTCATCTGACAGTGATGAGTCTGACTAACTTTATAGAATAATGTTAAATGCTATATGGAATATTAAAGCAAAGAGGAAAAATTCGCTACTGTCTCGGTGTATAATACAAAATATTTTACTCCCTTTAAAGACAGTTACAAGAAAACGTCCTGCTTCTCTATGCTATCCACCACGACTCTCTCCCCAGACCGGTTTCGCCTGCCTTACAGGAACTCCTCAGTGAGGCTGTATCGAGTCGTCATATTAATTAACATAAGAGGACGCTGCGTCTTCTTATGCTAATTCATACGACGACTCGATACAGCCTCACTGAGGAGTTCCTGTAAGGCAGGCGAAACCGGTCTGGGGAGAGAGTCGTGGTGGATAGCATAGAGAAGCAGGACGTTTTCTTTTAACTGTCTTTAAAGGGAGTAAAATATTTTGTATTATACACCGAGACAGTAGGGAATTTTTCCTTTTTGCTTTAACATACATAGCCACCCCGCTACAATTGATGCTCGTATTTACTGAATGCGATTTCAGTAGGGCATCAACGGCAGGATTTAATATCCTACCGCTGGACAACGAAACTTGTCTAATAAGAGGACGCTGGTTTCCTATGCTATTCACCACGACTCGATACAGCCTCACTGAGGAGTTCCTGTAAGGCAGGCGAAACCGGTCTGGGGAGAGAGTCGTGGTGGATAGCATAGAGAAGCAGGACGTTTTCTTTTAACTGTCTTTAAAGGGAGTAAAATATTTTGTATTATACACCGAGACAGTAGGGAATTTTTCCTTTTTGCTTTAACATACATAGCCACCCCGCTACAATTGATGCTCGTATTTACTGAATGCGATTTCAGTAGGGCATCAACGGCAGGATTTAATATCCTACCGCTGGACAACGAAACTTGTCTAATAAGAGGACGCTGGTTTCCTATGCTATTCACCACGACTCGATACAGCCTCACTGAGGAGTTCCTGTAAGGCAGGCGAAACCGGTCTGGGGAGAGAGTCGTGGTGGATAGCATAGAGAAGCAGGACGTTTTCTTTTAACTGTCTTTAAAGGGAGTAAAATATTTTGCTTTATGGAATATTTTTTAGTTTTCTTTATAAGTATACAGTGTGGTCATTTATGTGTGCAACATATGGAAATATTTTTAATCAATTCCACAACCAAAATATAAATAATGTCGGAAGTTCGGGCATGTCCTATAATCATATTAGATGGGCTTAAAATAGTGCAAGTCAAACAACATCTATCCTGTATGTATGCATTCAGAGAATATCCAAAAGAAACAGCAGAAAAATTCGTCGAGGTTAATCCGTGGTATTACATGCCATTCAAAAATATCGAAATAAAGATTTTAAAAAATATCGTGAATTTAATACTAGAAAATTTTCTCGCGAAAAAAACCATGACGGATTTGTTTAATTCCCTATTATTTTTCGCAGATCCTTACGTATCCAGTTTATCCAATGGATGGTACTTCTTTGGGTACACGCCAAAATTAAATTAAAAGTACTAAAAAAACCAAAAAATTTAAACAAGTAAAAAGATAATTAAAAATCGACGTTTCGGTGGCAAATCTGCCACCGTTGTCAAGACAAATATAAATAAAATATTAAAAATGAAAACTTACTATTATTCAGGCTTTAAAATTCAAATTTTTTATGTTTTTTCTCGGATATTCTGAAAATTTTGACATCAAATGTCAAAACATGTTTATTTGGTTATAGTGTCATGGTGACATAGATAACTGGTTGCTGGTGTATTGATTGTTTATTTTAAAAAGGTGAATAGCTAGTTAATTTTTAGTCTTCCTGAAGATACTTCAGTATCAAGCAAAGGCAACCAAGTGTTATTTAAATTAACTGAAATTGATGCTACACAAATATTTTTATTTAATAATATATACGCACTTTCTTTGATTTTGCGTTTTTTAGAACAAGTTTCCTTTGCTAAAATGCTCGAAGCATCCCAGTTTATTCTATGATTGTTATCAAATGCGTGTTGGCAGATTTTTGATTTATGAAATTCTGTGTTTTTAATGTATGATCTGTGTTCTTTTATGCGTTTGGCTAATGGTCTACAAGTTTAACCTATATAAAACTTATTGCATTCGCAAGGTATTTTATAAATGACATTTTTGTATTTTCATTTAAGTTGTATGGTTTTGTTTTTGTTAATTGAGATCTGATTGTGTTTTGTGTTTTAAAGATTGTGCGATAAACCTTTAGTTTGGTGGAGATATATAGATGACATTTTTCTATATACCAACATGACGAACACTGTTTAAATAATTTTTTAACACACATTAATACACAAGAACCAACAATTAAGTTTACGTTAGAAAAAGAAAACAACTCACAACTACCATTTCTTGACATTTTATTAAAAAAGATTTAAACAATTTTAAAACAAAAATCTACAGAAAACCTACACATACAAATAGATACTTAAATTTTAACTCAAATCACCCAATAATGGTTAAAAGGGAGTTGTAAAAAGTCTATTTGATAGAATTAAAGTCATTTGTTCTAATCAAAATATAAATATTGAAAAAGATTATTTAAAAAATATTTTAAATCAAAATAATTATCCTCTTGATTTTGTAAATAATTGTTTCCTTGAATTTGAAACTCCAGTTATAAGACAAAATCAAAATAGACCTATTACAAATTTATTTTTACCATACATTCCCGGACTATCAAATAAAATTCAACGAATAGGGCATAAATTGAATATTCGCACAATCTTTAAAACACAAAACACAATCAGATCTCAATTAACAAAAACAAAACCATACAACTTAAATGAAAATACAAAAATGTCATTTATAAAATACCTTGCAGAATGCAATAAGTTTTATATAGGTGAAACTTGTAGACCATTAGCCAAACGCATAAAAGAACACAGATCATACATTAAAAACACAGAATTTCATAAATCAAAAATCTGCCAACACGCATTTGATAACAATCATAGAATAAACTGGGATGCTTCGAGCATTTTAGCAAAGGAAATTTGTTCTAAAAAACGCAAAATCAAAGAAAGTGCGTATATATTATTAAATAAAGATAATTGTGTAGCATCAATTTCAGTTAATTTAAATAACACTTGGTTGCCTTTGCTTGATACTGAAGTATCTTCAGGAAGACTAAAAATTAACTAACTATTCACCTTTTTAAAATAAACAATCAATACACCAGCAACCAGTTATCTATGTCACCATGACACTATAACCAAATAAACATGTTTTGACATTTGATGTCAAAATTTTCAGAATATCCGAGAAAAAACATAAAAAATTTGAATTTTAAAGCCTGAATAATAGTAAGTTTTCATTTTTAATATTTTATTTATATTTGTCTTGACAACGGTGGCAGATTTGCCACCGAAACGTCGATTTTTAATTATCTTTTTACTTGTTTAAATTTTTTTGGTTTTTAGTACTTTTAATTTAATTTTGGCGTGTACCCAAAGAAGTACCATCCATTAAATGAATCCGCCAAACTACAGAACATATCTTCAATTCAGGTATGGGCCTTATATATGTTCTATTTTTAGAGATTTAGAAAATAAATATAAAAATTAGGACATTCTGAAAATAGCTTAACATTTTTACACAAATGTAGGGACAATAATATCATTCCAAAAGGTTTAAGACTTAAAGCACCATACACTAATCACAGAGTTAACAATATTTTAGAAAGAGCAAGTTTAGCTTTATTACGAGAAAGATTACAATTTCATAGAAATAATAAAATTAATTTATTAAAAGAAATTGATAATTTAAAATCTATTTTGAAAAATCAAATTCATATTTTTGATTTTAATCTATATATGTAATTGTGTTTATAATAGCTATTTAATACATTTTGAAATTCAAAAACACACATAAAAATAAATTTAATATTTTTAATTCAAGAAAAATATAAACTCTGAAATATTTAGCATAAATAATAATGAAATAATTAATAAAACTGTAGTTAACTTAACTGAAAAAGAACTAACAAATGCTGAAAAACTTGTTCTTTCTAAAGGGCTAAATTTTACAATTACACCCAAAACAGTTCTCAAGCTTGACATTATTTCTTGCATTGAAGAAACATGTCAAAACTTACCAATAGAACATCAAGATGAATTTAGAATTAGAACAAAAATCGCGTTAGAAAAACCATTTAAAATTAAACAAAATTTAACACAAATTGAACAAAAAGCATTACAATCATTAAAAAGAAACAATTCCATAAAATTCTTCCTGCAGATAAAGGAAATGCAACAGTAATAATAGATTGTAATACCTATGACGATAAAATAATGTCTCTTTTAAATGATGGTAATTACACAAAAATAAACAATGACCTTACTGAATGTATTGAACGACAAATTTATAATATGTTAAAGAAACATAAAAACTTTTTACAGATAATGAAAGATTTAAACTGACACCTCACAACAGTAAAACACCACATTTTTACGGAGTACCAAAAATACATAAACCCAATATACCTTTACGTCCTATAGTAAGTTGTATAAACTCACCTACACATCCATTAGCAAAATTTTCACTTACCATTTTAGATCCTTTGGTAAACAACACTGATACATACACTAAAAATTCTAAACATTTCTTAGAGAAATTATCAAACATAGATATTGATCCAAATAATACACTGGTAAGTTTTGATGTTGTAAGTTTATTCACAAATGTCCCAGTGAATAAAACATTAAATATTGTTAGAAATAAATTAGAAAATGATGTCCATCTTGGCGAAAGAACAAAATTAAGCATAAACACTATTCTTGAGCTTTTAACTTTTTGTGTCAAAACAACATATTTTCAATATAACACTGATTTTTATAAACAAACCTCTGGCATGGCTATGGGTTCACCTTTAACACCTTTATTAAGTAATATTTTTATGGAAAATTTTGAATCAAATTTTGTAGAAAATTATCAATATAAACCTTTAGTTTGGTGGAGATATATAGATGACATTTTTTCTATATACCAACATGACGAACACTGTTTAAATAATTTTTTAACACACATTAATACACAAGAACCAACAATTAAGTTTACGTTAGAAAAGAAAACAACTCACAACTACCATTTCTTGACATTTTATTAAAAAAGATTTAAACAATTTTGAAACAAAATCTACAGAAAACCTACACATACAAATAGATACTTAAATTTTAACTCAAATCACCCAATAATGGTTAAAAGGGAGTTGTAAAAGTCTATTTGATAGAATTAAAGTCATTTGTTCTAATCAAAATATAAATATTGAAAAAGATTTTTTGAAAAATATTTTAATTTAAAATAATTATCCTCTTGATTTTATAAATAATTGTTTCCTTGAATTTGAAACTCCAGTTATAAGACAAAATCAAAATAGACCTATTACAAATTTATTTTTACCATACATTCCCGGACTATCAAATAAAATTCAACGAATAGGGCATAAATTTAATATTCGCACAATCTTTAAAACACAAAACACAATCAGATCTCAATTAACAAAAACAAAACCATACAACTTAAATGAAAATACAAAAATGTCATTTATAAAATACCTTGCGAATGCAATAAGTTTTATATAGGTGAAACTTGTAGACCATTAGCCAAACGCATAAAGAACACAGATCATACATTAAAAACACAGAATTTCATAAATCAAAAATCTGCCAACACGCATTTGATAACAATCATAGAATAAACTGGGATGCTTCGAGCATTTTAGCAAAGGAAACTTGTTCTAAAAACGCAAAATCAAAGAAAGTGCGTATATATTATTAAATAAAGATAATTGTGTAGCATCAATTTCAGTTAATTTAAATAACACTTGGTTGCCTTTGCTTGATACTGAAGTATCTTCAGGAAGACTAAAAATTAACTAACTATTCACCTTTTTAAAATAAACAATCAATACACCAGCAACCAGTTATCTATGTCACCATGACACTATAACCAAACAAACATGTTTTGACATTTAATGTCAAAGTTTTCAGAATATCCTGAGAAAAACATAAAAATTTTGAATTTTAAAACCTAAATAATAGTAAGTTTTCATTTTTATTATTTTTATTCCATTTGTCTTGACAACGGTGGCAGATTTGCCACCGAAACGTCGATTTTTAATTATCTTTTTACTTGTTTAAATTTTTTTGGTTTTTTAGTACTTTTAATTTTATTTTGGCGTGTACCCAAATAAATACCACTGCTACATCTAACGTTACAAACAATACATAATATACATTTTCCTACGACCACTAATGAAAATGACATAAAACGCACTCCTGATCCAGAAAAAGAAAAAACGACTAATATCACACGCGTAATGAATCTACTTTTCAACACTAGTGTTGAAAAGTACATGACAGTGACAGATGCTTAAATCCCGTTAAAGAAGGATATTTACAGTATATTTATAAACAAACCGAAGGTTTGGACCCTACCAATGCTAACACACATTACTGTCTTTTGTTTCAAATTATTCATATTGATTTTGGTTTTATAGTTTAAGGGTTATATTAGCATAGGCATATAGAAATGCCTGTAATTATTAATAGACAGCCCATTGAACAGTATTACGTGCGTGGGAAGCGTTCAAAAGCCCCGTGGACCCCGATTTAGTAAAATTACATCATTTATAACCTAACCACACAGCTTGGCGACAAAATGCCAAGTCGGTTTTTTTCTTTCCTAACAATAACAATCCCATGTTAGAGGTGTTTATAAGATAATAATCGACACTACCCATTAACCACACAGAGTCTGACATTTAATCCAACTATCTGGGACAATAGGGTTCACTTATTTATTATTCATTCTAAGATAATCTTAGTGTTGTTTAGTGGTGCGAGGCGTCCAAATTTTTCTTTAATAAACCCAATCAAAGAAATAACAGAAAGTGAAATAACACTCTTGTGAGCAGTAATCCTGAAAAACATAAATTTTAAAATACATGCTTTTACATACAATTAGGTAAAAGGAATTTTCTTTACGATTTACGGTCGACATCGATTAGTCATTTTTGTCAGTTTATCTTGTCTGTTGTTGACATTAATGATATAAAAAACTAACTTAGAATTTAAATATATTTATAGTATATAAACATTTTTTGGTCGCAGGAAAAATATTGTACATGACCCATGCTGAAAATGATGTTCACACTTGTGGTATTGTCGAACGGATAGCCTCGTGCGCCAATCCACCTCGTGTCAATATATCAGTATATTACATTACAAGTGTGGAAAATGACTAATTTCACACGAGTGGGAATATTGTAGCACGAGGCGTTAGCCGAGTTGCATTCAAACGCACGAGTGTAAGAGAGTCATTTTCACACGAGTACTGTACACTATTTTCCTACGACCACAGAATTATTCACCAAAATAAAAATTAAGTTTGTCTTAACAGAAAAAATAAAAAACAATTGAGAACTTTGCAACACTAGGGTGATTTTTACTTTGTAACACTAGTGTGATATGTACTTTTCCTCACTGCTATATTATACTGTTTTGACAATATTTTTACATCGAAAATCACCTACCCAGAAGCAATATAGCTTTATCATTTAAATTTAAAAGGCCCTCACTTAATAAAAATTGTATGGTTTGGTTAGGTAATAACGATAGTTTAATACGGTTTCTCTTTTAAGGTTTTTTAAAAATTATTGATACTTACATATTTTAGACACTCTTCTAAATAAAACGTAAGTGGCGCATATCCAAAATATTCCGTTTTTTAAAAAATATTAGTAAACAAACTTACGGGACCGAGGAGTGAGAAGGGGTGCTGGGTGGGATGAAATTGGTAAAACGAGTTAATGAAACTGAACATCACATGTAAAATTAAGTAAAAATTACATTTTTTCCTCATATTTTTAGAAAAATATAAAAATATGAAAATTGTAAATGCATAACCTAAAGTCCTAAAAGTAAGAAAAAAACGACTACTAAACGTCCGTTATACCATGCAAAATATGGAAAGCATTTGGCAACGTCGGAAGGGTCTGATTCTATTTATGAATGGATAAAGAAAGTGGATTCATAAAGTGTGTATTAGCCTCAGGTTTAATTAAGGGATTAAAAAAAAAGATTTAACTAGTTGTTTGAGTACACGAAGACAGAGAGAAAGGAATTTGATCTATAGGAGTTTTTCTCTGGCGCTTTAGGTCGAACGGTCAAGCAGCAAGGCTGCCTCTATAAAGTGCGTGCTCAAAGGTAGTAGGAGGAGATTTGCTGATTTGATCCTATTTACTGGCACCAGCGTGCCACTGAGCAGTGCAGTCCAGTGAGAAAGTTGTTTTTGGGGTTATGTTTATTTTTTGTTTCATGTTTTATTTCGGAAATTTTGCATGTACTCTTTTTAATATTAGTAGAAAGCTGATGCACTGTGTAGGAACCTAACGAATTAATCAGATGGTTTTCAGTAATTTAGGTTCTACTGTTTTGGAGTAAATCAAGAAGTTTTTACTGTCACTGTCTAAATATCATCCCTTACATAAACCAACAGCAGTTTTAGAGTGGCATATCAGTAATATATATCTTCACGAGGTGTTGCTAAAGTGCTTTGCAACACTAGTGTGATATAACGCATTCTTATTATGCGGGATTTTTACACATTCATATTGTATAAAGTCAATAGCAAAGTGAAAGAGTTTTGCCAGGTAGCGGTTTACCTTTCTCTAAGTAATCGATCATAATTACTTCTACTGAAGTTTAAAAATCAAAGCAAAAACTTTTACCGAAGATTTCCGCACAGATATCACGGTTCAAGAAATCATCATTTTTGTAAGCAGGGAGCAGATGGGCGCGACGCTTTTCACTGTTGATCATTTTTAACGGCATTCGACATTTGTTGGAATCACTCGGACAGAGATTTGATATATTATATTCAAATCAAATCAAATATATCAGTCAACATTATTTTGGAAGCTTTCTATAAGATACGTATGAAAATAAAGTAATGTATGTATTGATACTTATTTTAATTATCTATTTTGCTAGTTTAGCTTTCGTTATACTATTATATAAAATACCTATACAGACCTTGCTTCGCCTGATCCCAAGTGGGAACCAAATGGATGCAAACTTGTATCCAGCCTACAATAATTATACCGCTTGAGCAAGCAGTTTTGGTATCGGCGAGTAATAGAATAACAAAACAAGCAGTATTAGTAACGCATGTTTACATGCCGGGATTTGATTGAAGTTGTCTCTTTTCCTTACCTTGCCTATTATTTATGTTATTAAGCTCAACCTGTATATATTATTTACTTAAATTTCTAACACATAGAAGAGGTCTTGTGTGCGTGCATAGAACATTTGCCAAGTTTTTAAATAAATATGGTAAAATATAGTTTTTAATAAACCTTGCAGAGTATATTAAAACTCCTTTAACTGTTAATTGTAAACTAAGATATATTGTCTGTGGTTATACAGCGTGTCTACTTAGGTTGGCCAAAAACGCTTGTTAGTGCAGAAAAATGTTAAAAAATGTTTTTTTTTTAATAAGCCAATTTGCATATTTGAAAGGTATTTTTCAAACGTCTCTTCTTAGTAAAAACCTTTCAATATTATTACAAATAAGGCACTTTCCTTCTAGGCAAAATTCATATTTTTATATACCTCGTATACCCTGACATTACATTTTAGGTTTTGAACATGTAGAACTTTTGTCAGAATAACTTTTTAGTAAATTATTAATAAAATAGTTTTCTATATGGTGCAGGCAAATGAACACGCTATTATATCAAAAATATGAGTGATCAATTGTATTTTGTGTATGCATTGTTTAAATATTGTGTTTTGTAAAGTTTTTGGAAGAAAATTGTAATTTTAAAAAATTGCGTTATCAAGTAAGACCGTTTAGAGAAGAAAAAGTTCTGCTGCAAGGTGGCACACAAATCACATATTAGCCATTTCTGACTCTGTAAGATATTTTTAAATTTTGTTAGAAAAAACCCAAAAATGCAATTTATCTATGTTTTTTTCCATAGAAAATATATTTTTTTGTTGGATTTTACCTTGTGCTCTTATGTCCATATTGTTTGTTGTTTAGAAGAATCTGAAATGTCTCAAGACTTATAATAACTAAATATTAGATAACAAGTTTTATGCTTCAAATAATTTAAAAATGTTTTCTTTTATAGTAAAATATATCTTTATTGGTAAGAGGCGGCGTTATCCAACCTATCAAGGACATCCCTAGCCCGGTGGCGGGGTCTTAAAAACAGTGAAGTTTTTTTACTGAAAACGTTTACTTATCTAAAAATGAAGACATACCTTATTATAAGCAACTTCGATTTGAGTAATTAATGCCACTGTTATCATAACTATAGATTACTTGGCGACCTCACTTAATTTGCCTTTGCTTAGGTGGGCGGGCTTCCCAGACCTCCCTACTAAAAATAAAAATGTGCGTTAATAGTAGTCAAAACAACTACCATGTTTTTATCGGAAAGTATAATCGACAATCGTGATTTCTATTTACGCGAACGGATTACTCAGTCAGGTGTTTAATAATTCATCTAACCAAATAAATAAATAAATAATCGTCGTGGAATGTTCATTTCACATAAATAATTTAACACGAATAATAGTACATCTACATCGATATTACGTGCTTTGTTATATATGAAAATGAATCTAGTATTTTTAGATTATTTGTTTTTATACCTAGTATGATTATGCCTATAAAAAAACGTTCAAAGAAGTTTCAAGTGCTATCTGTAGCAATTCACTTAAAAGTATACTACGTAGCTATTGTTGAAAACAATACAAAATCCTTGACCTATATTGTAATAATAGTTTATTTTTTAATGTATCTAACTTTACTAACCAGAAGTAGTTCCACAGTAATCTACAGTTTTCTTCCTGCTGCAATAAGATTTGATAAAAATAAGAACTATACAGGACTTGGAAAATAATAACTAAGAATAAACAATGACCTATAGTTTTTATATATTTTTTAGTTAGGGGGCAGTACCCAGGAGCCCCCCAGGTCCAGAGGGGGCCCTTTGACCCTTCGGGCTTAGTCATGCAAAGAAAGATGTGTGAATACAGATTAAGAAAGGTAAAGAACTTTATTTTTGGGCCAATTTGCAGAAAATAACTAAGAAGAAGAGAAATGTATAATGTAGGTACGAAAGAGGTGAATACTGCGTTTTTTACTCTCCTTTTTTTTTGGGATTGGGGCCCTACTTTAGTTTTTTGCTAGTGCCCCTACTGACCTAGTGTAACAAAAATAGTTTACGACTTTTTTTAAATAAGAAGTTATCATTTGTGCTCAGAATTTGCGCTCTTTTTTTAAATAATTGTATATTTCCCCAAGTAAAAATATTTTGTAACTTTTTCATTATTTAGTCGTATTTCTTTTAAGCAGTAATTTCTAAATTTTGTGCGTATAGATTAAGAATCACCCTGATTATTTATAGCAGTGGTCTAGTATGAATTCCACCCAGGGCGTATTATCCATTAGGCTGACTAGGCTACAGCCTAGGGCGCCATGAAAAGTTTAGGCTGGTGGGGATTTTCGTGAGTAACAGCTAAGACTATTTTCGCCTCTTTTTTACCTAGATTATGATAGTTTCTCGGTATTCGCACAACAGTGTCGTAATGGCGTATGCATAGAAAAATTTGTCATGGTTAACTTATTTTATAACCTAAATAATTTATTAACAAATATTTGATTTTTAAATCTTGATATTGATTTTTTAAAAAATAAGTTGAAAAAATATAATTTATTTTCGATCATTAACCGGAAGGTTTTTGTTAACTTTGACACTTCTTTTAAATTCTAAACAAGTCTTTAAATTATATTTACTTATGCTAAATTTTAAATTTGCATCTACCCCGTATACGCTAGGATTTATTTCAACTTGTAAGTTTAGGCATATGAAGGGATTTTTATCAAGAATAAAATTTTTTGAGAATGGGGCCGTTCAAGTATTACGTAAGCACTATAGGGGTATTGGTTTTGCTTATTTTTGATGACATGGGGGTCTGGGGGAAGTCTATAGATTGAAATTACGTCAGCAGCAGATTTTTACTGGTTTACACTAATGGCAACCCACCCACACAATGAGGCACATTCAAGAGTACACGAATTAAACCAATAGGAAGGCTTTATTTTCACTAGTTTTGACACTCCGCTTAACCAGTGGTTAAGCGGCTAAGATCTCTCCCGACTGCGCTCATTCTTCAAAACAATACACATTTTCGGTAATTTCCACAAATAATAAATACATGTAGTTACTCGCTTTGATTTAAGTATGGGAATTACGGTGCAAAATGCCGAAATGTAGTTTCAAATAGATAAATCCAAGTTATACCACAAAATCTCATGCAAATACAAAAGTACAAAATGTAGTTAATGAACGAAGCGTGGCGTAAATTTAAATTACAAGCAAAGTCCTACGAGGAATTTGATACTGTTTTCTAAGGAAAATTGAAGAATAATTGCAGTTGGTGACTAAGAATAAATCCAATCTACTATAATTTTTTTATAGGGTGAATGTTAAAACTATTTGAGGTATAAGTACTCGAAACTGAGGAATCTTGGTTTTTGAGTTTGAACCACGTCAAATTGAAATCGTTTACCGACGTTTTGTCAGCGATTGCTTAAGGCATCTCCAGGGATTTTTACTCTGCGAGATGGAAACACTGACTGCATAAGACACATTTATTTCTGTATGATTGACTCTGTCGACTGGTAACAATAATAAACTATGCTATTTTTATGAATATTTTTGTGCGTTAAACCCCTTATCTTTAGCCTATGTTCTTATTTCTAGAATTATAACTGCTGCTTATAAAACAATAAAATAGACGAAATACACTAAAAACAAAAATGCATATAAAAATGTTTACGTAAGCATGGGAGGGGGTAAGACTTTGCTTACTTTTGATGACATGGGGAAAGGGGTTAATAATTGTAATAATTTTGCTTACGTAATGCTTGAACGGCCCCAAATAAAAAGAAAGAAAAAGCTTACCATGTGAGTTTAACAAATATGCCGATCACTGTAAAACTTACACGGTTTATATAAATAATTAATTTCTTTGGAATTTTATAAACCAAAACTAAACCAACAGACAGTTAACTCTTCAGGAGACACTCCTTGAAATAAAAAAAAGTACGTCACTGGTGACTACTACGTTGTGATATAATATGTCGGTGATTATTAAAAAGATTTAGTATTCTTACTCCAACGTAATAAACGCCAAACTCTAGCATAATATGCATTTGAACCAATTAACCCAATCAAATATTTTAATTAGCATTTTTGGTTTTAAATGAACTGTTATAAAATTGATTTACGAGTTCATTTTAGCGTTTGGGGAAAGGCCATAAATATATCTAGAAGTCGTTTATTATGTTGTTTTGATTTTTATTTAAAGTAGTTGGAACTGATGAAATCAGTGTAAATTATAACACCAGACAAGGAATAAAATGATGCCATTTAGGATGATTTTAAACAAGTTTTAAAACGTATTAAGGTATTCCATTTAATAGTTACTTTAATAAATGAAAAACCGCTAGTTGGCAGCACGCATCGCTGGGCAAACTCAGCTTCGTCTAACCGACTGCATCTCACGTCAGCAGCTAATTCATTAAACAGTGATCTTTAGCACGACAATATAAATATTAACAGAAAACGCTTATATTATGATTATGATTTTTATTTTTAGGTAATATGTACCTATTACCGAATATAAAATTTTTTTCACTGCCATTTACACTTCATGTTAAAGCCACAAAAAGGAAAAAGCTCTTTAATGAGTTCACGTATATCTTCACAAGCGATAATTCATATTGTTTTTAAATCATTGTTCGAGATACCAAACACATACAAATACGTGACGTCATATACGTCACGTATTTAACCGTGTTTGAGTACATCTGACAATGGTTAAAACAATATAGTTATCCTTGTGGGGCAGGCATATGCATTGAACTCATTAAAAACTTTTTTCGGTAATTTTTTGCAAATTATTCTGAAAAATTGCGCCACTGACTCTTTTTCATAAGTCACCTGACTTAGCAATTAACAATTTAACTATTAAGTATCTTGCTTTATTTTCTTCTAATCTACCTTTATTTAAAAAAATAAAAATAAACTACTTTAATTTCTTCTAAAAGTACCCTTAGACAATATGATATAAAAAGCAAAAATTAAACAATTATTTGCCTTAAAATGAATCAGCTATGTATTTTATCGCAAAATTGTTATTTTCAATTTAGTTAGGTCCAAATTGTCATTTTTAAATTTTGGATATTATTTTATGCTGCTTAGGGCTACTTTTAGAATGACCAAACTTGGTTTCAATTTTTGTCGAAAACAAAGCGAGATACAATAGAAATACAAAGGCAAAGTTAAATTGTTAATTGCTTAATCACAAAAAAAACGCCATTAGACGCAATAATACTAATCTGAGTAAAGCTTTACAAGCGCTTTATTAAATTACATTTGAAAGCAAGGGCTTTAGGTAGTTTTACTTCTAAAAACTTTTATATTTTGTGGTCGGCAGCAGTTTCGTTTACACGAACAGTTCCGAAGTTATAATAAGACCAAAATAAGGCAAGACCTAAAACCGACATAAACAGCCAGACACTATACCCATTAAGGAGTCCTTATCCTACTTTGCATCTGCAAGCTCAGATGTCAAATAAAACCGGTATTATTAGTGCCTGGCCTTATTTCTGCCGTGCACAATTTTCTATTTAAAAGATACCGACTTTTTTAAAAAACTTTAACGCCCTGTATCTCAGAATGGAAGTAAGTCCGGACATATGCCTATAGAAACTTTTTTCATTAAAAATACATAAACTGGCAAACCACTTTTAAAAAATCAGTAAAAACTTTGTTTTTAAAGCATCTTATAGTAATTATATAATCTTAGTAGTAGGGAAGCCACTGATCTCGATGGATTGCCAATGTTATTACCTGCGCGAAACAAAGTTACATTTCATGGGCGAAAAACCGGTTTGTGCGCAAGCCGGTTGAGGGTAAACGCACCTGGCGCCAAACAGACTATCCGCATTATCGGAAAAGAATTTGTCGACGCTGTCCTGGTTTTCCGTTCAGAAGTACGGTGGCTAATGAGCGTCACGGTCAGACCGCGGACGGAGGTACGGGGTGCCGGTGTTTGTGTTTCTGCCACTCGGCTTTTAAGTGCAGCATGTCTCGTCCACTCTGTCCATTTGTTTACTGCGCGAGGTCGTAAAAATCCGAAAAATGCTTCAAGTTTGCCACTGCGGATCTAAATGTAGGTTATCTATAAGGTGGCGGCCCACGATGCTCAATGGAGATTTATTCGAGAGTCATAGAGACCTATTGGGTTGTAAAGCTTAGATGACAAGAAGAAAAGATGTTATAAAATGTCTACCTTTTCATGGGTGGGAACGCGGCTATAGACCAATTTGAATTTCTCTCAGTTCTGTGTAAAATGTGGAAAATTAATTAATTCTCACATATTCTTAAATACTTAGAAAAACACAAAATTTTGCATGACAGGCAGTATGGATTTCCTTCTAAAGATCTACAGCAGATCTTCTTTCTCTTCGTATCACACTGTTGGAATAAGTCTCTTGAGTTTCTAGGTGAGTCCCAGATCGTTGCTCTTGATATATTCAGAAGCTTTTGACCAGGTCTGGCATGCCGCACTTCTTAATAAACTTCCCTCCTATGGTCTTTCAACTAAACTCTGTACTTGGCTCTCTAGTTATCTATCTGATTCGACGTATATCAGTTATTGTGGACTGGCCATTCTTCAGCTTTCACCAAGTAAATGCTGGAGTCTCTCAGGGCTCAGTTCTGGCACCAACATTGTTTCTTCTCTTACATCAACGACCTTCTCTCGTCCACAACTAATTCCATTCATATGTTTCGCCGACGATAGTACCACTTTACTCCAGTTTTTCAGGTTCCTAACCCATCACTAAACCTGACTTGGAAAACAAACGCAGAGCGATGCAGATATCTCTTTCGCAGGATCTTGATTTTAATATTGGATTGGGAGCGCCAAAAATCTCGTCCATTTTAATGCATCCAAACACAATCATGTTCCATAGTCGCGAAAGAGTCACCAAATACTCATCCTCTACTTATGGGCGGCCAAGTTTTACAGAGCAAAGACACCTTCTAATCTTGTGGGCGTCGCATTTGAAAGTAAGCTTAACTGGCATAAACACATTTGTATCTATAGCCACGGCGGCTTCAAAAAAGCTTGGATTTCTCTTTCGAGCCAAAAGTATTTTTCCGCTTCTAATTTATACATTTTATATGTGTCCCAAATCCGACCTCCTTGGAATATTGTTCCCATATCTGGGGCATTGCGTCCCCCACAACCCTTAGCATTCTTGATTCTATTCAAAGAAGAGCTATTCGTCTCATTAATGATCCTTCACTTACAGAAAGGCTTAGCTCTCTTGCCCATCGTCGGGCTGTGGGGGATTTATCGCTTTTATAGGTACTTCCATGGCTTTGCTCTGAAGAATTGTCCAGTATAGTTCCTCCACTCACGGTTCCCAACATGTTTATTAAAAAACATACAACCAAAAAGGTAAAAATCTATTTCAATTTTTGAAACAAATTCAATGGTAATTGCAAATCGTAACTAACCTAATTCGTTTTGGAGGTACAGAGTGTTTTTCAAATTTTGTCAATTTGGCCTGAGCACCTGTAACTCGCTTGATATTAGAGATAGAAAAAAGTGTAAATAAAAGTTTTAGGAATTTTTACGTAGAATTCAGTGACATACCTACATTTTTTTCATTGACTTTTATTTAAAAAGTTATAACAAAAAGTTGGGGTATTTTAAATGGAATATCCTGTATATTTTATAACCAATAGAAAGGTCTTCTTGAAAGCCGTTAAAAATACCACATTTAATATATTTAATTTGTAATAGTTTCGGAAATATTGCCATCCTCTGGAATTCGATTAATAAAATAGCATTTAAAAAAACACCTTGTATATTTTATTCCCATTAAAAAGATATTTTAAAGACCTTTAAGAATTTACCACATTTAAAATTATTTTCTTCAACAGTTTCGGAAATATTAGCGTCGACCAAATCTTATTTTGCATATCTACTATTTTTGGGATTTTTGTGGTCATAATTTCAAAACTATAAAAGATACATATATTAAATGTAGATTTTTTAAAACTTTCTTTAAACATCTTTGCAACCGTAATATAATATACGGGATGTTTTGTTAAAAAAATCTCAATGATGAAGATATTTCCGAAACTATTAAAAAATAGATATATCAAATGTGGCATTCCCTATAGCTTTTAAGGAGACCTTCCTATTGAGAATAATATATACAGGGTGTTTCATTTTAAAAAACCCAACTTTGTGTTATAACTTTAAAATAAAAGCAAAGGGGAATAATGTCGAGCACACCACTGAATTTTACGTAAAAATCCCTAAAATTCTTCTATTTACACTATTCTTCTATCTCTAATATTAAGCCAGTTACATAAGCAAGACCGGGGATAGCTTTTGTCAGGGACGTGAGGGTGTGAGAATTACGATTTCGGTTGGCAGTTCTGTTCAAAGTTGGTAGCATTATCAGCTGATGACAGAGTCGTGCCTTGTCGAAACTTTGTTTGGTAAAAACTGTGGAAATTTGGCCATTTTCATTTTGGTTGTATATTTTGCAAGGATTTCCAGTTGTTAATGTTTTTGGTTAGTTTAGAGACTTCACATATTATTGGTTCGGACTCGTTTTATTTTAGAGATTTTGATAGTGTTTAGTCGAATAGTTTTCCAGTCATTCGTGTTTTTATATACATATGATATTGATGAGTGTCCGCTAATTAATGGTACACAGAAAAACCACAGATTTCTTGAGGCGAAAATACCCATTTAGGATTTAAACAAACATACCTATATCCAAAAGTTAATGATAAGGAAGAAAGATACAGGGTGTTGAGGGATATAAATATTTTTTATTCATGCATTTCAGACAATTTCTGATATGTTTTAAAGACATTTTAATCAAAACTCGGTATCCAGGGTCTTTAGCTATCAGCTATTTATATCTGAGCAGTTGTAATTATAGCTAATACGTACAGTTACTCGGGATGAACACTACGTGAACCTTAAAACGGTTGTAAGACCGATTCTTACAAATACTTTTGTGCCGAAAGCTAAGAGAAGCTTACTAGTTTACATACATACAGAGTAGTAACAAAAATTGGGTAGTTTTAGAGAAATTTTAAATAGTGTACCCATCGCCCTCTAGTCTACACACAAAAATTAATATTCGATCTGAAAAGCTAACGTTTAAAAACCCCGAGATACCGTTTTATTAAGATATTTAAAAGGGAACAATTATCAACGAAATAAAATTTACTTTTTCTTTTACTATGACACCCCCGTATCTTCCTTATTATAAACTTTTTGGATATTAGGTATGTTTGGTTAAATCTTAATATTTTGGCATAAGGAATCTGTGGTTTTTCTGTGTACCATTCATTAGCGGACACCTTGTATACAAAGTTCTTGAAATGGTTTTGATACGGAACCATGGAAAATGTTTACTCTGCCAGGTACCTCATCGTCCTGTCGTCGCTTTGATAATTTTAATTTTCAATATTTAAACCACATTTATGTTTTGTTTTAGGTTATGCCTATTAAAATAATCAATAAATTTTGTTTAGAATTGAGTTAGCCATGGTTTCTTTTCCTATTAAATTTGTTTTAAAAATTAAAATCGAGATTGCGATCAGATTTGTTCTATCTCTTTAGTTTTCGCTATACTCTGCAAGGTAAAAACGAAAAGGCGCCACCCTGTACAATTTACATTTTCAAAAGTTTTAGGATGGCAATTACCATGTGTTTTGTAGGCTCACCGGGGGCGCGCTGCCCCCTCTGGATCCACCCCTGAATACTAGGGTGCACCCAACTCTGTCCCACTTCCATCAACAATGTTAAAGTAATAAACATGTAAACATTGCATAAATGCACTTTATCGCGCCAAGACTGCAAATTTCTTTTATTCTACCATGTTGTGACCTGGTATATGTGACATATACCAAGTATATACCTACATAAATGTTAACTATAACCAAACAAACAGGCATTAAATGCATTAAACCTAATATTCACAAAAACACATGTAAGTATGTATTATGTATGAATATAAATGCGTGTCTCACAATGCAAAAAAAGTATTTGTGAAATTGCTATAGTATGGTGCTATAGGTCCATTTTTGTTGATGATTCCGGGCACCGCGGCATACGACTAATTGCTAAGCGCAAGCGCCGGAACGGTATACGTAGTTTTCTTTCACCGTCAGGTGTAACGAGTAACGTTGTTGGGAATGTGAATGGCTCTGGCGCATGAGTCGGCGGGTACCAGTCTGCCGCGGTGCTCGGAATCATGCCTTTAAAATTGAGGGGTAGAGAACCAGAGCCATATTAATCCTTTTAGGTAAGTTCTGTAGAGTAAAAAGATAACGGGTAGAAAATTAACAAATGTTTGCAAAACTAGTTTCTATAGGGCGTTTCAATAAGAGTAATAGTATTTCAAATAGAGATTTCTCGGTTTCTAACCACATATAGTATATATGTGCAGTTTTATGATGATTTGACTTCTCTCGATCGGTGGAAAGTAATAAAAAAATATTATCAAAGTGGTAGCTCAGTTGTGGCCACTCTACGTTGTTACGTGAATAAACTTTGACTGTATGTATGATGTATGGACATAAAAATCTATAATTTTAGAATATGAATACCATTTTATAATTGACTGTTTTAACAAAAATATAAGACCTATGCTAAAAAAAACAAAAATTAGGTTTTGTCCAAAGATCATTGCACTGTGCGGCATATGGAAAATTTTTGTCGATAATTTTACAAAAAAAATTCTTTGTAAAATATTTTGTATGGTCCAAAACTTAAAAGGCAACCAGGATATTAAATTGTATTAGTTATCAACATAATAAAAGAATTGTAAAAACATGTTTGCTCAAAAGTAAACGTGTTTTTTTAAATATCTAAAATTTATATAAACCAAAAAAGAGTCTTTTTTAGATAAGAAAAAATGGGCATATTGAAAAGAAGTAGTCATTTCTGGATATTTCCTAAAAATTGCTTCCTAATAAGTTTTTTTGTTTTAACGATATTGAAGTAAAAGTGTTACGTACAGAAAATAAAAATAGATTTTTTGACAAGTGACAACATTTTAGCCAAGTCTTGACTTAATCGTGTATGACCTTTGTTGTATTTTTACAACCATACAATATTTGCAAAATCCCCTCTTTAAAAAATAATATTTCATTAAATGTGCTACTAATAATGCAAGCATTTGGCATTGGACACCCACAATCCCTTAACACAGGGTTTCCCATAATGGGCTATCCATTTTATTATTTGAATTATTTTTTTAGCTTACCAAACAATTTTTTTACAAAATTACAGCTTACTCTTTGGGATTTATAATAAGTTATAATGATTTGGCTAATTTAATTCTAACTTTTAAAAATCACGTCTTCTCCTCCAACTTTAACACATTTTTCAATATAAGATAAAAAGTGGTTCATTAATGGCACCCAAACATTTCGTAATCAATGATGAATTGTAATATATCATGCCACGTTGACTTTTATTAATGAAATACTCTCGACCTACAGGAGGTCAAGAGCCCGCCATCCTGAGGTCGAACCAAATGTGCTGGCGAATGGCGCTGAAGAAGCAGATAACGCCATAATCCAAAAGAAGAAGAAGATTTATTCCTGTGGGGATGTTTAAAAGCCAAAATGTTTGCGAGTCGTCCAGGTACAATCGAAAAAATTAAAGTCAAAATTCGTGAATAAGTTGAAGGAATAAACAAAGGTTTGCTCCGCCGTGTAATAAACCACTTTTTATCTAATATTGACTAATATTGAGAAATGTGTTGAAGTTGGTGATGAAACTATAATTGTCTTTGGTGGAGGTCATTTAGAAGACTTAATTTTTAAAAGTTATAATTATCATCATATTTGACCTTTCTTTTATAGTGATTCAAAATGTAAACCACCATTTTTTTATATAAGCAAGTTTTTTTAAATTTTTTCGTTATGGCAATTTCTTTTGTATGTCTTCAATATAAAGGTAAACTATATCTTCTTAAAAATAGCAATACCTTTTTTTCTGTACTTAAAGGGATTTTTTATAAACGTTTTTCCGTACCGCAAATAATTAAATATAACCAAATAACATCACTAGCTCTTGTACTATGACACTGTAAATTTCGCTTTTAGTTGTGTGAGGCCGTAAGAATCGTAATATACCAAAATGGTACTTATCTATTTAATCCCAGCGTCACGCAAGCCACTTGAATAGAAATCGCCCGCGGTTTTGCCGTAATTCTTCGTACATAATTTAACTTGATGCCATAAGTCTGCCGTAGTTCACTCGCAAATAATAAAGTATATGGGAGCAGCTATAGAGGTTTTAAGAAAAATCAGTTCCATATAAGCTAAATTATGAATGCTTTCTTGGGTTCCTTCCGGGACCTTAAACCTACATAAATTATAATGCAAACGGTAAACATTATTTGATGTTTTTCACTCTTAGTGGAATATAAAGCAGTGAACACATTTTAAAATAAAATCTCTTATGATTAATGCAATTTATCGAAATTTGGAGCAAACTCTACTTCTATGTATAAGTAGACCTTCTTTGGGCATATAGGATACTTAATAAAGCGAAAACAAAAACCTGATGGGTACAACTTTATGATTGGTTTGCCGAATAAGACGGTTACAAATATTTCATCTTAGTTGGGAACGACCACACCGCTGTAGGACATAGACATCTTGACGACGCTGCAGTCCACTCTAGATATGATTTAACTCAAGCAAAGTTATAAGTTAACCCCATGTTGTCAAAAGACTTCAAAACAACGAGCCCCAGTACCGATCATTGAAATGGATATAAAAGATATAAAAAAATATAAGCAGAAAGTGAGGTCAGCTTGTTAGAAAAGTGCCGCTGCTGTGTGAGGGAATGCTATTCTTTTCCCACTCATTTTTGCAAATGAGACTCATTTCTGAATTTAGTGTTTTGCACTAATTTTTAGCTTTTTATGTGTATTTATTGACTTAAAGTACGAGCACATACGTCGGCATCGGACGGACGGTACTAAACGGAAAAAAATACTCCCAATGAAATTAAATGGAGCGGAGTTTTTAAAAATGCGGCGAGAATATAGCAATTGAATTAAAATGCGGACGATTCCGATTCCGCTACGTTCCATAGTGCTTCGTCCCATGGACAAAATAATCAGTTTTCGCAAAAATACCTATAAAGGTTCAAAATTACAAAGAATTGTATAATTTAGATAATCGGTATTATTGTTAATGGTATTTCCAATGGTCCGCTTTTTTCCTTTTTAAACATTTTCTTTTTTTAAAACATCCCACAGGGTGACTTTTTGCAACTGACTTTTATTTTAATTCTTCCGGCGATACCGACAACGTGATGTGCGATACTCTGATAAAAAAATTCGTCGCCTACCGTCCGTTCCGTCAATACCGTCTGTCCGATGCCTATGTATGTGCGCATACCTTTAATGAAATTAGATGCATATTGGGGAACTTAAAATTTTTTTATGAAAACTTTTTTAAGATAACAAATAAATTATAAAAATTAAAAGAAATGTGATAAAGGTTTGGTTTCCGCATGCAATATTTTTTTAATAGGTACTAAGTAAAATGCGGGATATTTGTTGGAAAAAAACTATATTTATAATAAAGGCACGTAAAATAGTTAGAAAACATATTATTAATTATTGATGAATCTATACAGCGTACGTTCATTACGACACTCGTAAGCACAGCATTATACCACCATTTTAAGACTATTTAAGAGTTGTTCACTACAGTTTATATTCACAAAATTATAAGATATGTCGTTAGTTAATAAAATTACTTCAACAACGATCACCAAATTAATAATTTTCAAGAAAATACGAAATTAAGGTCCTTTGTTTACACATGCTTATGACACAATGAGCTAAAAGAAGATAGCATTCCCTCTAACAGCTAACAGCATCCCTCCTTGTCCAACCAGGTGACCACACTTTTTTGACAACTGCCGAATCGGCGTGCTTGTTCCAGTGATTTATTTACTTTGTTGGTACTGGTTGGTTCTGATAGGTCAAATATGTCAAAGGTACGTAGGTTAAGGTGTCAACGACCTACATGTATTCAGGGTGGTCCCAAAATGAAGTCATTAACTTAAAGAGACGACATTTTGAGTAACTTGAGGACAAAAATTCGTATAAACATGGTTTTGCCAATTCTTCGTTCTAAAGATAGTGTGTTAGACTTAAAAAAAAAAGTAAATCTACTTATTTTAGTACAATTTTAGCTCCAACTTAATAAAATTTATTAACTCCAGTGGCTCTTGTGTGGCTCCTAGACAAATATTTAAAAAAAAAACGGTTTGGTCAATACGCCACTATTTTTACTTTAGTTTTTTAATTAAGCAAAAAAATGCAACTTTTTTTTGTGTTTTAAACTTCTTCTCGTATCTTTCAGTAAAAAAATATATAAAATCCACCTAATTATTCAATTCATTAACCATATTTTTTTAAATTGAGTTTTATAATTTCTTATTAGCTATTATTAAACAACAACATACACTTAACATTAAAGAAGGTTTATATCGAGACCAACGAATTTGACTAAAATATTAAATTTTAAGGATTTTTACAAAGTTTAAAAACCGTATCCTAAAAACGAAAAATTTACGGATTTGTAAATTTAACAAACTATTACCCTCGTTTCACACTTGGCAAGGCAGGGAGGTCAGAGTGATAAAAAAATACCTATATGAAGCCTTCAAAAGATCTTATAGGCCTCCATACACTTCGATAGCGTCGGTTCTTCACCGGCTAGTGTGAAACGCGAGTTAGTGTGTAGTCTAAGTCTAAAAAGCATCAAAATAAAAAAGAGCTAAATTATTATTATTATTTTTTTTTTTTTAACATTTACCAACTGAAAAAGATTGTACATATTGAATTTGCATTCACATTGTACAACATATTAAACTTGTTTCATTGTTTTAAAATGTAAGTAAATATAACTGTCTACGTAATTTAACCATAGAAATATTTTTATTGATTAATTTTTACATCCTGCATTTTCAAGTAAGTTTAAATACGTTAAAGTTTATGCTAACATCCACTTACAACTTACTTTGGAAGGAAATAATTAAAATTTAAATTTAAAGATTTATCGATCACAAATTCATAAAGTAGTATTCAGAATATTGCATAATAATATGTAAGTACATAGGATTATAGATTTTTTCTCAGTATGCATCATCCGGTAGTTTGCCGATTACTTTAAAACTATGTTTCCACGGTCTACATTAAAACATTAACATAGTGTCCCGTCTGCTCTTTTATTAATATACCTACCTATGTTACTAGGGCAGACCTTTTTGGTTTAAATGATATTGTTAGCTTACACGGAATAAAAATCTGGTAAGTATTCATGCAATTGTAACCTACACAGTCACAATGTGTAGTAGAGTTGTTATGAAAAGAACGGAACAGTTCTTAAGAACATGTTCAGAGGTAGCCTGTTCAGTGAACCGTTCTTTAAAGAGAACTGAACAGCCTGTTCTTTTGTGTTCTCTGTTCTCACTGGTTCTGTGATCTGAATTGGTCAAGTCGCCCATATTGGCTGTTCCCGTTCATTTGGATCGAAAAACTCAAATCAGGCTTTGAGCTTAAAGTGCTTGAACTGTTCACGCTAACGTTCGCGGTGCGATGTGGTTTATGGCGCAGTTTTTTTTTAAATTCATGTTTGAAATAGTTTCGATCGATAAGGGTAAACGGTGAACGGGTGAACCAGGAAGAGAATGGATTAATGCCAAATATATCCAGTCTTCACCTTATTGTCAAGAACTTGTTAAAAAGACCAGATGAACAACTGAACAGGTTTACGGAACCTGTTCTCAGGTAGGAAGGGAACTGTTCAAACCTGTTTAGCATTCTTGCCTGAGGGGTCTTTCCAGGACGAAAATTTTTGCGCGTCACGCTCCAGGGCTTGAAGCTTTGAACTGCCTTAAAAGTTAGTCACTGGAACACATCCTTAGACAAGGAAAGAGAGATACTTAAGAAATTTTAAAATTTCGTTGTTTTTAACCTTTCTTGGCTTTATAATAATAATCTCTTTTTTAATATCTAATTCCATTTCAATAAATAATTTGAAAAAATCCATCCTTAATCATAAAAACACGTTTAGCTAATAAAACCAAAAGAGGGGTTGGTGCATGAGGGGCAAGGGGAAAAGAAAAACGGAGTAGCTCAGGTGCATAACACTTTCCGTCACTGGAACGCCATAAAGTAGAACGAAATGCTCCTGAGCTACTCGGGAGCGCTCTGTTTGCGTCATCGAAAGCCACTCTGTTCTTTTTTAATTAACTCTAATGTGTAGCACCATAGGCCCCAGGTACACGTAGTAAAACCTGCTCCGTTTTTGAAGCAAATAATGTACAGTAGCATTTAATACTTTTGTAGCAGAACTTTACGTTACCGTTTTCAATACTACTATAATGTAGTCAAGATTCCATATTTGGTTGCTGTTTGCTACTATTATTCACTTGGCTAAAAACTTAGGACTCGTTGATTTTCCTAACCAGAAAATTAATCAACAACAAATCAGTCAAAAGTTATACTTAGGACGTGAATAATAACATATTTAACACACACACACACACCTTTGATTTTTTCCGTAGGACGTTTTTTCTAGCTATTACGTTACTTTCTTTTAGAGTTTACATTTTTTCTAGAAGCTTGTATAGGTAAACTAATTTGCTACTTGTGCTCTTTCTGTTACTTTTATTTATAATATAAATGCTGTATTTGAAGACAGCTGTGGTACTACTTGTCTGAACACTACCATTCTGAATCCTATTCAGGAATTTGTTCATTTGGCTGGTACTTGAATACATCTGTGTGTTTAATGGTATTCCACTGAATATTTTTTTTTGGTCTGTAGGAAATTGGTGAATACCAATAAGCCCGATGGTCTGTCTATGGATGGTGGAGGGGAGGATAACCATCTGAATGTTTTAAAAAGTGTCCGTCGAAAAGAGCAACTTAAGGTGGCGCCACAGTAGCCAGAGGAGATTTTTTAACCAATGAGCATGAATTTACAAAATGAAAAAGGACAGATAGATACAAAATAAAAAAGGAAAGAAATAACAAAATCTCTCCACTGGCTACTGTGGCGCCATCCCAATTTGCTACATTCCGATGGTCACTTTTTCAAATTGTCCGCCATAAAAGATGGTTATGCTCCCCTCCACCATCCATAGGTCTGTCACTTTCATTTCAGTAGCCATGGCGGCGCCATGGCTAGTGAGATTGAAATGATTAAAAGTAAAGCTTTACAATTTTATTAAAAAAATGGGTAAAATAAATAAAAAATGGATTTCTAAGAAGTGGAATTAACTGTCAATTTAGTGGAAAACTTGAGCATTGGTTGCAAAAAGAAGAGGAAATAAGGTGAATGTAAGTTAGTTTTCTATTCGACTTTGATGATGAATATCTCGAAAACGAAATGTGTCTGACAAATTTTTTTTTTTAGATTCGTGACCAGTCCTTCCAAATAACCCTGAATACCAAAACTTTTCAGGGAGAAAGCCACAATTTGACTAAAAGTAAATGGTTGATCAGGAAAATTGCTGATAAAAGCATTTGCCCTATAAGGTAGCTTAAAATTGTCTTTTTTGTGAACCTAATTTTTTAATACATATCTTCTCTTGTTACAGGTTATATTATACACTGATGTCGAAACGAGGCACCAATGTCAGGACAAAGCGCCTGTGTCTCACATCCAACCGAGAATGGCAAAATAGCGGTGTATGGTACAAAAACATCCCAGTCGGAAGTAATGAAATGCCGAAATGGAAAAAATGGCTGTAGATAAAGATGACATCGACTAAGAAAAGTTCAAATTTATAAATCATTATCATTGAGCAACTACCGTCAGTCATTTAGCAAATGCAGAAGTAACCGAAAACCAGCCAACCAAAATAGCAGACCACGAAAATGTCAATTCTATTAAGACTTATTTGAATATTGATACATATTTTTACCGTAAAATATTAAATAAAATGCGGAACCGTGGAAATAAAGAAACAATTTCATATTTAACCTCTACCTTTCGTAGTGCTATTACGGTTAATTACGTTTTATTAATTGCACTTTAAATTGTACGAATTTTAATACCCAATAAGTTGTTATAGTATAATAAACGTTTCAAATTGATTGTTTTCAATTCAAACAGCGATAATTTGTACTGGTGCAGAATTATCGCTTAATTTGAATCTAATTGGCTTTTATAAGAAAGGACGTACCTCTGGAATTACTCTCCCGGTATAATTCGTATGCATTGAGGTTATGTACGTCAGATAATAACCGCGGTCCGGCTATTTAAAGCAAGGCCATTAAGATTCTTGTACAATTACTGTTAGAAAAGGTTTGACTCCGAACTTTTGCGAATGTTTTGCATTTTCAAAGTGCCAAGAGATGTTCTACCGGGACAGAACAAACTGCATCAGATTTTAATAAAATGCGAAATCCACACTACATTGAAGTTGATTTTATCAAAGAATATTTTACTTTTTTAGTAATTAATATTTAGTTTAAAAAATATAGTACTTTTTAGCAATCGATCTCTAAAAATAGATTTTTGTTTTGCGTATTCTTAGATCCGTATCGCTGGTAATTAGGGGATGCGGTGCAATAACTTTGTATTTAATAAAATTGCAGTAATATCAGTATGTTATACTACGCTTTAAATTACACCTGATATAAGGTAGACTAAAAACCAGTTACAAAGATGCCACAAGCGTCATACAAATAAAGACGGCAATCAACTATCGCTGTCTAAACGCGTCGTTTACATCGTGTGCGAGCAACAAAAAGGAAAATAATTGAAAGTGAGACAAAAGTGGTAACGTCGTGGCATCTTTTCTGCTGGCGAGAACTTTAACACAGTTTTACCCATACTACACTCTTATAGTTTGAATAAAAGGGAATAGAGTTAAGGAGGAAAATCTGTTTTATTTAAACAAAGAGATATACATAAATAAAACAATAGACTTAGTTTGACAAAAATGATTTTTATATTTTTAAGGGCATGAAAAGTGCTTTTAAGTTTTTCCGAATTATTCTACCCCACTTTCCTCTATCATTGTAAATTCGGACTCGGTGCGGTTATGTGTTGCCAGGCCTTTAGTAAGTGTACGTGGATCTGTTAGGTCGGGATTACTCAAAACCACAAAAATTATTTTTATTTTGGTTTTTGTATTAGGTAAAGTTTGAAAATCATATAATTCATTGTGAAAGCAATGTCGCAAAGTGCACAAAAATTGATAAAGAGAACAAACCTTTTCGAAACTACATAGCGTCAGACAGAGCCTGATTACATATTTTTAGATAAATTAAAAAAACATTGCTAAAACAGGTATCACGTACTTAGAAAACATCATCTTATTCCGTCTCTGTCCTGCCATAAAAGGTGACCCGTGCCTCGTCGGGTGTATTATTTATTGCTGCAATAAATCATTCTCATTAAAAAAGACGCTTTGTTGGGTAAAACCTATTTTTTGGCCTTGGACCCCTGGGATTTTCATAAAATAACCGTTTTATTAGAAGGGAGGAACTTTTTTATTGAAAAGACATTAGTAAAAAATGTCCTAAATACGTGTAACGTTTTTTTGTTTTGCAAATTTTTTCGGTACTCATAACTTTTTCACATTTTTTGACACCTCCTTGAAAGTTATCCTGCCGTCGCCCATGGATACAACATTCTAACGACTGGCGACAAAAAATTCGATTTTTCTAAAAAATGTACCAAGGGCATCTTTTCTAAAAAATATTAAAAGTTGGTTATTATTGCTTTTCAGATCTCCGGAAATTATTTCAGTAAATTTATTGCCTCATTTGACATATTAAATTATTATTATTTTTTTTTATCTGCGTAGTTTCAAAATTTAAATTTATTTTTGTCATCGATAACAATTTTATTTTTACACGTGATTTTAAGGTTTTAAAAATTATCACTCAACACAAAACGATATTATGCAACATCTAATAAAGTGCACTTAACGAAAGTATATAATTACCCAAAATTCTTTAGAATAGAAAAAACAGTTTTCGCTGCTAATAATATAAATTAATTATTACCAGATTTAAAATTGCAACTATTTAAAGTATGAACTTTAGCACTGAGTTTAATGCCATCTTGTGATCAGCTGGTAAATCATAACTTAATAGTGATTTGCCGATATTAGTTAATTAAGTTTTTACATCAAAAATAATAGCTTTGTTCGTGGGTCTAGTAATAAACTGATTCTGAACCAGAACCGAACTGGTTTAGAATTGTTTTAAAGCGCATGTCTAGTTATTTATTAGATCGGAATTTTTATTTACCGCGAACGATATTCTATACAGCTGAGGATGTATTCTAACCTAGCCTTTTGGTTAGGATTTTTCATGGTTAAATTGGATACTACACAAAAAATATTTAATTCAGACAAAAAGGTAAATTGTTATACTGTCGAAAGCCACTCGAGGTCTCTCGGCGGAAGACGAGGGATTCCCTGCCTGCTCTCGTTTTTAAGATAAGTATGTGTATTTAACTAAAGATAAAATTCAAACAACAAGAAATGGTAAAATCTTGTAATATGGTCTATATATTTTAATTAAATCTTTATTTATTTTATTGCATACATACATTCATACGGAATACAATTAAAAATCCATTGTTTATATACGCTCAGAATCACAAAAATATAAAAAAATATTCAACAGGTATATGAACCAGCATAAAAAGTGGCAGAAACAAATAAACTGTAATACAACGGTTTATTTCTGTACCACAAAAACAGAAAACAGCTGACCATGTCGACAATGTGCATGAAATTCCGAACTAAACTTTTAGTTCCAACAAAAATCCCAGGACTGCTAATCAGATTACGAACCGGTAACGAACTGATTCCATTGTAACCCGCGAACACAGAACTGTTACTAAAAATTCAGGATTTTACTAACCGCGAACGCTGCTTTTTCACTGCGCATGCGAATAGTCCCGAACCGGTTCCGAATCGAACCCGCGAACAAAGCTATTAGAACCTGCAACGGGACTCCGTGTACTATAGTATTCTACAAATCGACTTCTTTCTAACTCACTCGCACTTTGTGTTCAAGAAAACACGCTTGAAGTCGATCAAATTGGTCGCCTATAAGCGAGGTCTCCGAACGTGTCGAATTCTACCAAAATTTAAAAAAGTCGTACATAACCCTAAAATAAATTTAGGTGTTCGTTAGTTTGCTATGATTTATATATTTATTTGGTTGTTTTTGTCTTATTAGAATGCTAATATTTATTTTATTGTTTCTTATAATGATAGAAAAATATAATAGTTCTAGCCCTCTATTTAGTGTCCAACCAAATACCAATAAGACCATAATTTTTGCGAGATTCAAAATTGTATGTAGCTTTTTAGTTTAGATAAATTTGTCGCATATTTTTGCTTTACTGATTTAAATAATTCACAGTGGGGAACATTAATAGAGATTTATTTAAGAAAAAGGTTAGGTTTGTCCAAATAATCTTGTCTATGGGTTTATCTTTAGAATAATTTATTTTCATAAAAGGAGGGAGTATCCGATAGACATAATAAATGCTAATTCCATGGTGCAAAATTGACTCCAAGAGTAAAAGAAAATAAATATAAATAAAAATAGATCAAAAACCTAATTATTTTTTCTTCGGTGTTAAAAACAATAATTAAAAACTCAGTTGCTCCATAATGGTATTCCGTAAATCTAATTCGTGTCCTTTTTTATCTTGCACAGCTAAACAGAGAAGTATTAGTACACATATAAACATTTTACGAACATTTCCAATGTTTAGTCTATTGTGACAAAGAGTATAGTAAGAACATTTTAAAAGCGCAAATTCGATACCCTTTGAAAATAATACAAAAACATAAAAAGGCCGCCTGCACTCGGAATATTTTATACAAAGGCGCCGCTACCCTTTACAGCCACGCGCCAATACACTATGGGATATAAATCCATTATTTTGGCCAAAAAGCAACTTTGAAATTTTAATGGCTCATGCTGTGTATTTCAAAGTAGATACTCCAAACTACATGTACGCAAAATTATAAAAGGATATGTCGACTTCTATTGGGGTAATAAGAAACTTGAAAATGTATTTTAACTAAACATAAATATACAACATTTAATCTCCTTAGTTTATTATTACCCTTGATTACTAAAAAAGTAAAAGAGTTTAAATAATAAGAGCTATTGTTGTGTTTTCGATGCAGTCCCGCGAAGTCTCGTTACTTTTGTCAAAGATTTTTTACCTTTTTCTTAATCAGTTTTTGTACTTACAATTATACTATTTGCTACTTCTGAGTGTAAGGACAGATACAACATTTTTTTATAATTTACAAGGTTTTTTATTTTAAAATTGAATATGTTTTGTCCTACACTGTATATCCTGAAAGATAAAAGCATTCTGATGAAAGATATGGATTCTACAGAATCCACCCAACAAAAGAATGTTATTATATATTTTATACGTTAAAAAAAAAGTTGGGAAGATGTATCTCTATTACGCTTTTAAGAATAATTTAAAATTATTTTTCAGATTTGGATGGTCATATTTCCGAAACTAATTGAGATAGACACATCAAATGTAGTATTTTTCTAAAGCATTCTAAAAGATTTTTTTGGTGGTGATATAATATTCAGGGTATTTCATTTTAAAAATCATACCTATTGTCGTACCCTGTATATCATATGAGATAATAATCATCGGATTAATGATTAGAATACTACCGAATTAACCAAACAAGCTGACATTTTAGTTTATTTTGTACAATAAAAAATAATAATGTTAACTGGGGTGTAAATTCATAATAACATATAATAAGTTTTAGGTTTCCAAAAAGCATTTGTAATAATTTATAATATTTTTCCAGTAAAAAGCACCTCATTTTAATTTAGTTTGGTAAGTTTCAGAATTTTAACCAAAAAATTAATTTCTATCCCATAGTGCGATGACCAGCTGCATAAGAATATAGAAGAAATATAGCAAAGGCGGCCGTGAAGACAAGCATGCCGATTTATTTGCTTTAAACTTTTTGTGTTTGTTTTTTCTTATCAAAGAGCACCGAATTTACATTTTTAAACTGTTCCTTCTATACCAAAAAGTGCAATTATCGACTTCTCGAGTAGAAATCTACGATAGAAAGCGAGGTGTAAAATTCTATAAAGCACCGAGTCCCGCTCATGCTAACAAAATGATGGCGTTAAAGATTTTCCATGCAATCCTGGAAGGATTGCATTTTCACGTTAATCTGCTAATTTTACGTCTTACACACAAAAAATGTTTCAAATGAGACTGAAAAGCTAAAAAAAGGTCTTCGTATTTTTAAGTTGCGCCCTTCCAACCAAACCCATTCCAGTACTTCTACTTTTTTCCATCCTATTTTTGTATTTTTCGCCCCCGTTTTCCAGCGGTGAAGCGGTCGCTTCACGACTCTAAGCTTAATCCGGCACTGAAATAGTATTTAATGCAATAATCAATAATAATCATTTATTGTATTTTCAAAGCCACCTTACTTTTCTTTCAATACTGCCAGATACGGGCTAGTTGATGCTGAGAGAAAAAAAATCCGTTAATAAGGCTTTTTGTGACATACTTTTAACTAAAATATTAATTGTGTGGTACTAAATTGTTGGTAAAAATATTCGTTTTAGCTATTATAGTGAGCCACCCCCGATCCGTTTGGAAAAATTGACAAAGATCATAAATACAATGTTGCAAACTTTAGATAAGTCTGTAAAAAATGGACTCTCACATCTATTTTTTCATCACTACTTGATCCAAAATTTGTTGTTTTATTGTTTTCACTGCACACTAGATAAAAAATTATAAACTAAAAATATTTAGAGGTAAGATATTAAAAAGTAACTAATAAGGTATTGTTGTACTAGGAATGTCATTTTCCTTCCTACCCTAACCATTCTTGAGCGTTGAACCTCGTATGCTCTCAATCCACACCTACATTTAAATAGATGCCTCTACATTTCCTATATTATTCGAACGCATGTCTTCGTAGCTATTTGCTATTTTTATATCAAACTAACAAGAGAAATGCCTACTTTATATTCTGTGTCGGCGTCGTAATCACAACATTGCCAATTTCCATATCTTTATAACTGTGACTGTATTTCTGTCAACTTTTTCTTTATCCTTCTGTGATTCACTTCATTAAATAACTGGGTTTAGTTTACTTTAGCTTAATTAATCCATTAAAACTAAGAAATCAATTATCAACCGGAGTTGCAGACGTAATCAACAACATTATTCTTTGTCCTCCAATGGTAGGTACGTAAATTACACTCGTCAACATGATCTTTTTTAAACGTAAACTGCCATGTTATTTATACTCACCCACCTACCCTTGTTTTTTTATCTTTGGACAATCCACGAAGGCTGAAAGCCTAAATACTAACGTACCGTGGGTGTCTTAAGTAGGGTAAGAGGAAGTTTGTTAACACGGGACTTAAAAACTTGAAGATTTGGGGGAAGGAAAGACCCCCGCTGGCATCAGGTTCCACAGTCTAGAAACTTTAGGGATAAAAGAACGAACGAAATGGAAAGTTCGGGGCCTGTCCAACTGAACTGTATAGGGATGCATACGCGCGGCACCACGAGTTTCTCTGTTGGGAACTGCAAGAGGAAGGACTATACTGGACAATTCGTCAGAGCAGAAGCCGTAAAAGTATCTATAGAAGAGCGATAGATCTCCCACAGCTCGACGATGGGCAAGAGAAGGAAGTCTATGAGTAAGTAAAGGATCATGAATAAGACGAACAGCCCTTCTTTGAATGGCATCAAGAATGCTGAGGATTGTAGGGGATGCCATTCCCCAGACATGAGAACAATATTCCAGAGAGGGTCGAATTTGGGACACATACAAAGTGTATAAATTGGAAGGAGAAAAATACTTTTTGGCTCGAAAAAGAAATCCAAGCTTTTTGAAGCCGCGGTGGCTATAGATACAATGTGTTTATGCCAGTTAAGGTTATTCTCAAATGTGATGCCCACAAGGTTAAATGTGTCCCCGCTCTGCAAAACCTGGCCACTCATAAGCAAAGGATGAGTGTTTGATGTTTTTTTCGCGACAAGGAACACGATTGTGTTTTGGATGCATTAAATTGAACGAGATTTTGGCGCCCCAATCCAAGATCAAATTAAGATCCTGTGAAAGAGATATCTGCATCGCCCTGCGTTTGCTTTCCAAGTCGGGTTGAGAGATTGGTTTGGGAACCTGAAAAGTGGAGTGAAGGGTACTATCGTCAGCATTAAAAACCATAAAAGTTGTTGTATGATCACGTTCAGTTTTTTCTTGGAGCAGTGACAGTCATAGTGCCTGGGTCAGTAATGAAATGGACTTCATAATAAGAAGCTTTTTAAAACCTATTTAGGAGCGTTTATTTTCACAAGACTACCACGAATATTCATACCGCCATGGAGGCGGCGCTTTAACCCAGCCTGTCAATGTCAAATGTTTCGGGTGTCGGACTGGGCGAATGCATTACTTTTTGTCGGACAAGTTAACCACGATGTTTTACATGCAATTTTTAAATATTGTGCCAAAAGTCCTAAGGATTACAGTCACGAAACACGCCTAGTGCGATATCCGAAACATGTGTTTAAGCCCTATGGTTTTATGACTGTAACTCTTAACACAGTGTTTAAAAATTGCATGTAAAATATTGTGGTAAACTTGTCCGACAAAAAGTAACGTGTTCGCCCAGTCCGACACCCGAAACATTTAACATTTACAAGCTGTGTTAAAGCGCCGCTTCCGTATAGGTATGGTGGTATAAATATTCGTAGTAGGAACCCAACTAAAAATGTTTTAAAGGGGTTCTTGTCATGAAGTTCATTTGATTACCGGCCCAGATACTATTACAAAATCCACGTTATTGCAGGAGAATTTTCACGAAATTGCAAATAAAGTTATTTTTAAAGCAACCTAATTTTTTTGTTTTGATTTTTATAATATACATATTGGTTAGAATACCGAAAACTTGTATATGTTAGACTCATTTGCCGAATTCGTCAATTCGCCGAAATAAATATTCAATTCGCGATATGATCAAAGCCAAATGATCAGTTGCCGAAAATATGTTCTATATCGGAATCTGTTTAAGCCGATTTACACATTTCGCGAACTGAGCTATCCGGAGTTGCTCAAATGGCAAATATGAATATGTTATGGCAGATAATCATTTTTAGTTTAATATTTTGCCGATTGCGCAATTAAGAAATGAACAGACCTCGAACGCAACTAAAAAATGCTAATGATCCAGGAAAACAACATTTATTTCTTAGAAACAGCTTATTACTTAAATGGAAACTACCTAATATTATTTATTTATTACATCAAGAAGAACTTCCATGGCACTAACTATTACATTTGATATTGCTCGAAACACATTTACACTTTTGTATAAATAATGACCCAATCTATAGGCAATTGTGCATTTCTAAATTGCGCAATCGGCAAAACAATAAACTAAAAATGATTATCTGCCAAAACATATTCATATTCGCCATTTGAGCAACTCCGGTTGCCTGAGTTCGCGAAATGTGTAAATCGGTCTAAACAGATTCTGAAAAAAGATTTTTCGGCAACCTTTCATGTGGCTTTGATCATATCGCAAATTGAGTATTTATTTCGGCGAATTGGCGAATTCGGCATGTGTGTCTAACATATAAATCATCCTGATAATTTTTGTTTTGTGTGTGGAGAACATACTGAAATACCTCCTATAAAAACACGTGTCATCTTTTTATACCTTTCTTACCAATCAAACTTAACTCTGATAATAACTGAGACAAAATTTTATATATGTCAATATCTATTTATTACTTGTTTTAAAACACCCTGTATATAATAGAGAAAAAGCGTAGTACTTTTTAATAATGAAAGATATGGGCATAAATAAAATCAGTCCAAAATGGCACCCGCGTTGTTTGTTGGATTAAGGGGTTTGAACAAAATTAAGGTTATTAAAGCTATTGGCATCAGGTCATCAAATTTATTGATATTTAATTTACGCCACAGGCTTTATTTAAAGTTTGATTTTTTTGGATACTAAGCAACTAAAAATACAACTCTTTGCCCCTTAAATTTTTGTACCAAGTTGGTTTCTTCATTAACGAGATAGGCTTTTTCACTCTTTTGACTTATATATACTGAAAAAATATATTGAAATAAAACCAAAATTTAGCACATGAACCAATAATTCAATGTCTACTTACAAATAGCTATTTATGACAAAATGTTTGGAAATACTGAACGCGGGAACATACCTGAAAAGAAAATAAAAATGCATTAAAAATAATATGTAGTTTAAGAAAAATCTAAAAATATTTTTACTTATTTTGATTGCAAAGAACTTTAAAACCAACATAAAAATATTATTAAGTGGGCTTAGATTCTTCATTTTTTTTTATTTTTCAGTATTCTTAAAATTTAATCTTTTCCCTACAAAAATGTAACATAACTAACATAAGTTTAGGTCATTTGATTGCATGGCAAATAGGAATATAATAACACTAACAATTAAATTTTACATAAAAAATACAGCAATCAAGCTCTTTGTAACCTTATACAGGGTGTAATTTAATTGATAGCTAAAAATACAAAGTATCATTCCTTAACTTATTTAAGGAAGAAAAGTTAATATAAACATATGTTCTAAACCTTTTAATTTTTGAGATAAAAGGTGTTAAAATTTCAAAAAAAAAAAAAAATTAAATATCATAACAATTCTTTACCCCATTTTGTTTTAATTTAGCAATATTAATAATTACATTAGGGGGTAATTTATCACTAACTTAATTACATTTAGTAAGTCTAGTGGCGTCTCGAAAGGCAACTGAAGGAATAGTTTCAACAAAACTCGGTACGCCACTGACTTTTTCCTTATCTTGTTAAGTTTAAGAGAATTAAAAAATCACGTATTTTATATTTTTAGACCATAAAAGAAGCATTGCGGGAGTTTTTCTTTTAAAAATTAAGTCTTATAAAATTTAATCAGCAATTATGTAACGAAAATGAATATTTATTTAAATAAGGTTTATATCCAGTATAACAGTTTTTACTAAAATAAGTGTTTTCAAAATTTTTTTTGTTTTTTGAAAATTTTAACACCCTGTATCTCAAAAGATAGGACGTTTAGGACATATGTTCATATGAACTTTTCTTCCTAAAATAAGCTTAGGAATCATACCCTGTATTTTTAGCCATCAATTAAATTACACCCTGCATTTATCAACTTTTAATTATCAAATTAATTGTTATTGTTAATCACGACGCAGTCAATTTTTCGTTGGTCAGTAAATCCGGTACTTTTTTGAAATAATTATAAATCATATTAACTTTATTACTGAAAAATGAACAGTAAAATTAAAAAATAGGTATCTTATCTAAAATTTAGATCTGGCAATACCACCGATATCAACTCTGAATTCAGAGTATGGTTTTACCCTGGATTACCAAATTTCGTCCAGTTTGGTTTAAAACTCTGTGAGGTATTTGAGCGTTTTCAGACTTTTTGGACACCCTGTATAGTTAAAATGAGGTATCTGAGTTTGTGTGATGTAGAATTTAGATAAAATTTGAAATGATAAAAAATACATTAAGTTTCTAAAAGTTTTTGCTTTTGATAGAAGTAGAAGAAAACTTTGGAAAATGATATTAAACTGCAGCTTTATTGTTTAAAAGCGTATTAATTGATTTTAATAAGATGCTTTCATTTTCTATTTTTTTATACCATAGTTTTTCCGATCGCGATAAAAAAATTAAGGGCGTATTCCTAAGCTATTTTTCAGAAAAAGGTTTATATAAACATGGTTCTTCAAATTTTTGGTTTTTAATATACAGGGTGTTAAACATTTTATAAAACTTTAAAAAATGTAGAACACTTTTTTAGTAAAATTTCTTAGACTATAGAAACGTTATCTAATTAGGTATACATATGTTGTTGTTATTACATAATTACTTTTAAAAAACTTATAACACTAAATTTTTAAAAGCAAAAATGGTCCAGGATTATGCACTTTAGCGGATTTAATTTTTTTCCGAAAAAAATAAGCAAGCTACGTAAAAATATGAAAAAACATTAAAAAAAGTATTTTCAGGTGTTTTATCTGAAAAAAATACAAAAGTTATTAAAAAGTCAGTGGGGTACATTTTTGTCAATAATATTAGCTAAGCTACGACCCACGCGGTCACAGGCCTCACTAGTTAAAATTAGTTTAAGGTTAAATAAACTTCCTCTTTTCACAAATATCTTGGTCAAATTTTATTAAAATCGGATAGGGCTTATTTAAGATATTCTTAAAATCCCCATTTTCTTTTTAAAGTTTAACACCCTGTATCTTAAAAACAAAGCATTTCTGGACATATGTTTATATGAACTATTTTTCATAAAATTGGCTTAGAAATACGCTTTTAAATTGTCTTACCCCAATTAAGAAACACATACATAAAGATATAAGGATTGCTGTCGGATCATTTTTCATCACGCCATGTCAGTTGTCACACTGAAAAATTTGAATAAACGGGTCATCTGCCGAACAGTCTTGGCACCCATTAACTTTTTTTTCAGAAAGTTAAGAATAAAATGCCTTAAAACGATTTTTGTTGGCTGGAGTAACCGTTGACATATTCGGAAACCATAGTCAAATTTTCTTGCTAACTGTATTCGTCTCAGTGGTTCAAACCGTATTCGAAAATGACAATATAAATATGAGAATCAAGAAAATGTAGGTTTTCAAACCGTTCCGTCACAGCCCAATAAATTTTTAGGTTATGAATATGATTTTTATTTTTTAGGGTTAATATGAACGTTAGTTTACACCCAATATAAACATTTTTCACTTGCCATGTAAAAAGTTTACAAGAAATGACCGAAACAAAGTTTATAAGTGAGTACGATACATACGCCCGCCCGACAGAGATAAGTTTATTGTTTTTAAACCGTTGTCCGGAATGTATTCAAACACGGTTAAATACGCGACGTACATGACGTCACCGTTTAGCAAGAAAATGTAATGTTTTTAAAATGTTTTGAACCGTATTAACAACAAAAATGGCTCATATTTTGAATGCGTGCCTCAACCGAAATGGAAAATATGCTTTGACAGAAGAAAAATATTTCAGAACATAGTAAAGTTCGTTTTTAATAACTCTTTTATTTTTTGCCCATTTTGTATAACATTATTCCGTTAAAAATTATAAAAACGTATTTAAAATTTTAATGATTTTATTTCTTAATCAACATTCCTAATTAAAATAAGGAACTTAGCAAAAAGTTAAATGATCCAGGTTAGGTAATAATTATCGCACTTTTGACATATATACGAATGTGAAGTAAAATTAATTAATAATGGAAGAGATCTGACATTATCGTCATTATATTAATTTATAATAACGATGCAAGGACACAACGTCTCCGTAAGTCATAGAAAGCAAAATTTATGTAATAATACTTGACGCTAGTTACTTTATATTCAACTTGCTAAGCAGAAAAACTGCAAAGATCTTCAAGAAATATAAAGTACTTATGCGAAAACATAAAATGTTAAGTATTATTATTTAATTAGCCATCGCAGATATATATTTATTATTTGTATGACAAGAAACACATTATAGTTAAATATACCTTTTAAGACTATGTAAATAGGCATTTGCTCTAGGTAAAATATTCCGACATTATAATAAGTATAAGCGGATATACTGTGTGTATTTTCTCGTGTTTTTTATTTTTTAACTCATAACACTCAATTTAAAAGGTTCGTACGTATTTTTTGTTAGTTAAACTACGACAGGTATAGCTTAAGCCAGAGATAATTGATTTTGAAAGCAATGACGCAAAGTAACCAGAAAATCGTAATAAAAATAACCCTTTTGTAAACAATGATTTATTGCAGCAAAAATATTACTCGACGAGTTTCTGGTTTCTCACGCCACGCTTTAGATTTTATGGCTCTGATACTAAGTCAATTCGCCAGTTCTTCCGTCCCGGTCATATGAGCGATCCGCTTATAAGCTTTCCAGGCTTTGTCCGTGGAAAAGAAGGATAATCGAGCTCGAAACTTTTAGAAATTCCTAGCATGTGAATAAGTAACACTCAAAGCAATTAACTTAAGCGATGAACTACTAAACATGCATGAATTGTACCTGTCAAACCAAGAACTGCTACTGGTATTGCGCATCACTGTCACCACTGACGATTTTCCGCAGGCGCACGCATCGTCCTCGACTAAACGAAGACACCATGTGCTTCGAAAGCAAAACGCTGTCTGGAATCTTTACTTACAGCGCTTAGCTTCAGTAAGAAAGAAGCCATCAATTTAGCGTGAATCATTTCTTGATCCCCAAGGGTACAGAAACTCCCGTACGACTCCACCAGTCGCCTTCCTGGAAAAGCTTTGTAGCTTTCTAGGAAACACTACTCGAATACCGCGGAAGGAGTCTAAGGAAGATATCGGTTTCAAAATTATAGACTTGACTCAAATAACGAAAGAGAAAGAGGGATCGGATGATAACGTTGGGGATGATGATGAGGATGATTTACCATTATCTACTTTATTATGTAGTCCATTCTGACTCTCATTAGTATTAAAGAGCGTTCTTCTTGTTTTTCGTAATTTTTTTTAGTTTTGAAATAAAAGAAAGTGCATTACTTAAAAAGCAGTGTTTTTCTTTATAAACTACCAATGTTACCGTAATACTAACGGTAATATTACCGATTTTTAACTTCCTGGTAATTTTACATCCCTATTTTTAAGTGCAACCATCTATATAATTAAACCTAAGGCATTTTCAAAAATTGATCTTGGGTTAGTTAACCTGATCCATGAAACCCGTTCAAAAACGGTTGGCCAGCCTCTACCCGTGTTCATAAATTGATAGGATCCTTAACACTTGGGTTGGATCTTGCTGACCCAGATTAAAGCGAGGGTTAGTGTCAGTGTCAAAATCAGCTGTTTCGTTTGGTTTATGATTTATCTTGTGTTTATTTTAAGTGGAAAAGTATAAAAAAACAATAATTTATAAGTTATTAATTATTTACAGCTTAAATATTATGTGAATCTTTAAAAATAGTTGCACGACCAAAAACAAAGCAAAAGGGTTATGTTTTGTTGTGACACAAAGCCAAGGAATGAAGGCCAAATATATCCTACGTGTACAGAAAAAGAACAAAAATCATAGTGAATCTTAAAACCAGCTGATTGGATCTACCCGAACTCATCGGATCAATATTTGAGGCGTTTTTTCGTGTTAATACGGTTCAAAACATTTGAATACCTCTCTCTATCTAACTCTCATAATTATATTGCCATTTCAAATGCGGTTTGAACCACTCCGATGAATACGGTTAACACGAAAAAATGACTTTGAAAATGCCTCTAGTAACATGTTGTAACTATTCTCCAACTGTGCTACTAAATAAATAAGTACCACTTCACACTGTATATAAGTCCAGAGAATTTTTAAAAGGCGCAATTACGTAAACGAGCGTTTATTTTAATAAAGTAGCCGTTATTAAAATAAGAATTTTACTATCTCAGCTTCACATAATTAATGTTTGCGATTTCCTCATATTAAATATTCTACTTGCTGAAATGTCCTCATTAAAATATATAAAATGTCGTTCTAGTCGTAGACAACTGCATGTCAATGATGTTGCTAAATTATAGCATACATTTTAATAATGTTTACTAAAGTACCTAGGTACTATTTTAATCATGATACCTGGGACGCATTTGTTTATTTACATTTGCTACATTACCACTTGTCGATTTAAAAGTCTAGAAAAAAGCAGTTGAATTCCTTAGAGCAGAAGTCGTAATATTATCTATAAAATTGAAACGGATCTTTTACAGCTCGGTAGTAATTAGAAAACAATTTTAAGTTAATGAGGTTATTAATAACGTAAACGTTTTTCTTTTGTCAATTGCGTCAGTTCAGCGAAGTTAACAGAATGTTGTTCCTTGTTCGAATTCCACGTTAAACTGTAGCCGGTAATACCTAAATACCCGCTCATAAAGCCTAAGTACTAAGTATATAGACTTCATGGGAACCAATAATACAGAGCTACCCGGTGTTACCAAATAATTTCGTTATTTGTGCACTTATAAAAATTCTAAACACACTGACGTGTATTAAAAAAATAAAAACATTTTTTTCCTCCCCTCGTCAACACAAATGTTAAAAAGTTCAAAGGATAAAGGAGGTTAAGTGATAGGGTGTACCTGAGTTGCTAGACGGTAATAAGATAATAACAAAATTTTGAATTTAAGATTGTTAAGTTGCTAGACAGAGATGAATACGTTTCTAGAAAAACATTGTTGGGTTCCTTGCCGGTAAAAAACGAATGCTTTATACCATTTTTTTTTTGTTTTGCTTGATTTTGGTGCTAAACCAGTTTATTTTAATAAAGAAGTGACCCCTACGCGGTCCAACCATGTTAAATATATACCTGCACGATCTGATTCTGTTTATGAATGAACAAAAAAATGACACAATTCCTCAATGAATTTATAAAGTGTTTATTAGTCTAGGTTTAATCAAGGAATTAAAAAAAAGATTTAACTAACCAGAACTAACCATGACTTCCACATATACTCTGTCTTCGGTAACAAATATTCAAGTAATACCAAGTAACTAAACATCAAAAACCGTCTTTTATATTATATGGGCTGCTTAATAATATTTATTGGGTTTTAACCTGTCTGGAATGAGGTCACGTCTATAAACTCAATCATCTCCCCGTCTAGCAACTCAACTATGTAAGTCTAGGCATTCAACAATCTTAATCTGTTTTATCTGTGTTCATCTAACAACTCGAGTACACCAAAGTGATATCCTATCATAAAGCGCTTCAAATTATCTCTAGTTTTTAGTTTATTAAAAATCTGTTCAATAGTTTCCGAGAAAACTTGTTTTAAATAGCAGGTGTTTTTATCAGATCCAGTGTAGCTTTTTTGTTTTTAAAATTTGGCAGGTTGGTATATTACAAAACTGTGCATTATTTTACGGTTTTTTCCATCACTCTTCCGTTAACCTTCCCAAACTTTCATAATTTTTAAATTACCACCCGATATAGTTTTACTTATTTTAATAAAAAAATAATTTAAAGCAAATTTGGAGTAAGTAGTTATGAAAAAATACATACATCTAATCAGGGTTCGTTAGTATTCGAATAATCGGTATTCTGAATCCTATGTTTGATATTCGGTATTCGACTATTCTAGATTGTGAATACCGTTTTTGAATCAAAGTATTCGAATACTTGCTTTGTATTCATAATTCGTAATTCAAGTCCTGTATTCGAATCCTGGCATTTAAATCGAGGTATTCCTGTTATTCATCAATACTGAATCCTGGTATTCATACATACATACAGAGGTATTCGAAAACTACAGGATTGCATTATTCGATCCAACTCTGTATGTTATATCGTCTTGATCCATAATGAAGTGTTTTATATTATCTATTAAAGTAAAGCAATAGAATTGATTAATAACATTAGGTAGGGCAGGGTCGTGCCTACCGGGTGGTGCAAGTGGTGTTACGCACCAAAGCGCAATGCTGCGAAGGCGGAAAATTTTAAAATAAAGGGCGGTAGTTTAGGAAATAAAATTTTTGAAAACAATGTAACATGAAGTGGTGACCTTGTTTTTTTCTTTTTTTGTGGTCTTTAAAATTTAAATACCTTAATTTACCAAAAGACACTTCGTCATGACAGCATGATTACATTACATTAAATACTTGTAGCAAATTGTTCATCATCATAATAATAACAGCTGAGGGTAGATAAAGTAGCTATAGAGTAAGCAACGCAAACTCAAAAAATTAAAAATAAAGGTTTACCGGACACTTCTAAAGAGCACATGAAATGATGAAGGAACAGCAATAATATTTTAAGAAGAAAAAGAGGCCATGCATTATGTAAAAAAATGAAAAATACCCAAACAAAAATTGTAATATGTTTAAATATTACAGAGGTTAATATCATAAACCAATTCTAAGTAAAATCCTTTCATCTTTTGGGACCGATAAAGATATGGACAACACGTATTAGATCTGTGTTGAATATGGCTGAAAATTGGAAAGCTAAAACAGAGACAAGAATGAGACAAGTTACTGGTCCTGGAAATTTGTCCATTACGTTTTATCTCTCTCTGCTTTAACGCCAAGTTCCTATAACTATGTCTCTGTCATTTATCATGGGAGGTAATCGCAGAGGGTGTTATCATCGCCTTTTCATGGTTGCCAAGTTGTTTACAATTTCTGCATGTAAATTTTAATGTATTTCTTTGACTAAAACCTGATTATACTATATACCAAGAATCGAATATTTTTAACTTGACAACGCTGATGCAGGCAGTCACGCTGAATTGTTATTTGATATTTGTGTTTGATATTTTTTAATGGCCGATTTGTTTGGACAGTTTGTTTACATTTTTGTGATTTATTGTGTGTTTTGTGGTTTTTTACCTTTAATTGGACTTTGAATATTGACTTTTATGAGTGATCACAGTGTATATAATTAAATTTGTGCTTTTCAACAGATAATTTAAGGTAATATTGACATGGTTATCTGTAAGAAAAATCATTATGAAAACCAAATAAATGACATTTTAAATTAGATGTGTGTAATAATTATTGAACTAAACCCAAATATTTTATATTAATAGGAAACAAAAACAAGTACCTAATATTAAGGGCAAATGACACATCTATATAATTTGAATTTGACGGGCAAACGATAAAGTCGACTCACGCGCCATCTGCGTGTACCTTCCTTGAAGACAGACAAGAAAGGCCCAGCAGCTATCTCTCTCTCGGATAATTTATTTACATTTAGTGGCTCGTCTCATTATTGTCTCTGGTTAAAAGATATGTTTCCTTTAAAAGATAATAAAAACATAAGAAATTTGCAAACTACAGTTTTAACCCAATCACCTGATGTGTTTATTTATTTTGCAAGATGAAAAAAAAGCGTTTATCTAGTCCCGAATCAAGCGTGAAGAAGTGCGGCAACCGCTTTAGCGACAAATCGTGAGGGGCGGAAATTGAAGGTAAAAAGAAAGTAAAACTTTGCTGTTCTTAGATTGTTAGGTAGTGGTTTAATCCAAAGTACACATAGATAGGGGCGCAAAGTAAAGGAAAGAAGCGAAAATTTTAACCTGAAAACTTTTTATTTAGTTGTTTTGTATCAATTATGTATCGGGAGGGGTGGTGCAAAACTGAAATTGAAGGGCGCAATTTTTGTACCTACCACTTTTTCTTGTACGATTAAAATGTTTTTTTACTCTTTGCTTCATTAGAAAATAGACCTTGTAATGGTGTTAATTCCTAACACTCTAATACAGTGTAATTTTTATTATAGACACCATTATTAAAACGACATAAATTAGCTACGCATACGCATCACCACGGCATTAAATTGATTTTCCAATACACAGTGCAATAGACATGTTGTGCAATAACTTTTTTACTAAAAACCAGAACGAAACTATGTTAGCAGCCACTTTGTTGCTAATAGCATTTCTTTCCCATATTTTTAGATTTTATGGATTAAAAAACTAGTTTATTGTATAAGTTGCTTCATTAGGATAATTATCACGTGGTTCTTAAATATGAAGAAACTTTATTATAAGTAAAATATGTTTATTAACTGTGACGATATAGTCGCTTCTAAAGAAAAAACTAGTATGATGTTATTTCAATGGTACTTGAAAGCTTATTTAAAATATTCGGATTATCTTTTTCAACATCCTGTGTAAGTCCGGTTATTCTCAAGTTTTATAGAGGGTGTTACAGAGTAAAATGCTAATTCTTGGGGGTGTTAATCCTTAGGTGATTTAAAGAATAAAAGGTCATATCAAACTACGTCAGTTCTCGTTAGTCCATTTTGTTGAGCAATATCATTGAATCTATGCTACTGAAGTAAAATAGATTAATGAGAACATGGATTCAACGATATAGTTCAATTAAATCAATGTTCACATTAATCTATTTTACTTCAGTAGCAAAGATTCAATGATATGAGAACCCGTCTCTATGTTTGAAGATATAGGGTAATAAAGGTATTTTATCCAACACTTACATACATGTGTCCATTATTGATTAGATTTTGGGAGTATAAGGTATCCTATAAGTCACTAGTAAGCTAAAGTTTAGTGTACTTTAGCCCATTAGTGATTTAAACAAACTCGTGGTTACAAACAAAGTATATTACATTACAAGTGTGGAAAATGACTAATTTCACACGAGTGGGAATATTGTAGCACGAGGCGTTAGCCGAGTGCGACAAACCCACGAGTGTAAGAAAGTCATTTTCACACGAGTACTGTACACTATTTTTCCTACGACCACAAATTATTCACCAAAAAATAAATAAATTAAAGTTTGTCTGTTCAGAAAAAATAAAAAACAATTGAGAACTTTGCAACACTAGGGTGATATTTACTTTGCAACACTAGTGTGATATATACTTTCCTCACTGCTATATTATACTGTTTTGACAATATTTTTACATCGAAAATCACCTACCTAGAAGCATTATATAACTTTTATCATTTTGGAATTTAAAAAGGCCCTCACTTAATAAAAATTGTATGGTTTTGTTAGGTAATAACGCTAATAGTTTAATACGGTTTTCTGCTATTATAAGGGTTTTTAAAAATTATCGATTCTTACATATTTTAGACACTCTTCTAAATAAAACGTAAGTGGTGCATATCCAAAATATTCCGTTTTTTAAAAATATCAGTAAATAAACTTACGGGATCGGGGAGTGAAAAGGGGTGCTGGGTGGGGTAAAATTGGTAAAACGAGTTAATGAAACTGAACATCACATGTAAAACTAAGTAAAAATAACAGTTTTTCCTCATATTTTTAAGAAAAAATATGTATTATTGTTGTGCTAACAATAAAAAGCCATTAATGCACTTTTAAGAACTATATTTCATAAAAGTAAACTATTCAAAAATACACAAAAGTACAATTTAGCCATCTTAACAGAACTGTACCACCACGGCTAATCACCGCGCCAATAGTCGAATGCCTGAGTCACTAGATTTATTAATTTATGACAATCATGCTTAGGCAACCAACTATACATTATAATACAAAATATAATAAATATAAAAATTGTAAATGCACAACACTGTGCCAGTCAGTGAAAGTTGTTTTTTGTGGTTATGTATATTTTTGTTTATGTTTTTATTTTTCGTAAATTTTAATAAATATAAAATAAGATGATTTTCGCTAATTTGGGTTCTACCGTTTAAGGTAAATAAAAGTTTTTTTACTGTCACTACAATAAATATGTCACTTGCAAAACCAATAGCAGTTTTTAGAATGACATCATAATATGTATCACACCAGTGTTGTAAAGTACTTTGCAACACTAGTGCTGTAAAGTACTTTGCAACACTAGTGTGATATAACGCATTTTCTATGCATGAAATCAGTGTGCTATTTGCTATTTTCACAAGCTTTAGAAAAAATTACAAAATTTCCTTGCTGGTGTTGACAATGACACAGTAACAAATAGATGACGTTTTCAAATTATTTTCGGCTTTTATTAAAAACCTTTTTACAATAGTATTAAATAAAATTTTATATTCGATGCGCGGCTTTCACACGCGGCCTAAATTAAAGATGATACCAGTACCTGTTTAAACAAAAGTTTTTTTTAATTTCACGCAAGTTTAATCTCTTGATTTATCGTATAATTAAAACTAATTATAAAATTTGAAATAATTTTACAGGGGGTCATTTGTAAAGTAAGAAAAGAAAAAAATTAAATCTATACATATATATAACTTCTAATGATATAAGGAGTAGGTAGCTAAAGAAATTTAGTACATGTATAGTGTGTCTGGATTTCGTTGCAATTGCATGGTATCTTGGTTAATATAAGAGATAGATACTTGAACTTGTGATTTATGCGAAATGTTGCTACTTTTTGATGAAACGAAAGATGACACGATTTTTCATGGTCCTATTCGTTTTTCACAGCAGGATTTAATATCCTACCGCTGGACAACGAAACTTGTCTAATAAGTAGACGCTGGTTTCCTATGCTATTCACCACGACTCGATACAGCCTCACTGAGGAGTTCCTGTAAGGCAGGCGAAACCGGTCTGGGAGAGAGTCGTGTTGGATAGCATAGAAAAGCAGGACGTTTTCTATTAACTGTCTTTAAATGGAGTAAATATATTTTGTATTATACACCATAGACAGTAGGAAATTTTTCCTTTATGCTTTAACATACATAGCCACCCCGCTACAATTGATGCTCGTATTTACTGAATGCGATTTCAGTAGGGCATCAACGGCAGGATTTAATATCCTACCGCTGGGACAACGAAACTTGTCTAATAAGTAGACGCTGGTTTCCTATGCTATTCACCACGACTCGATACAGCCTCACTGAGGAGTTCCTGTAAGGCAGGCGAAACCGGTCTGGGGAGAGAGTCGTGGTGGATAGCATAGAAAAAGCAGGACGTTTTCTATTAACTGTCTTTAAAGGGAGTAAAATATTTATGTATTATATATATATACATATATATATATATATGTATATAAAATAGTGTCCAAATTCAGCACGTATCTATTATTTTTAGAAAAAGAAGGTTATGGTCATTTAACTTCTTTTAAACATTCACCTTATATTTCTCTGCATTCTGTATTCTTCAAATTAGGCATCTTTTTGCTAAAAAGTCAGATACAATTCTTATGTTGAACCAAAAATGTTTTATTTTTTTGTAACTTTTCTATAGTAAATATATCAAATAAATACTTCTTTGCCTGTCCTCGCCACCCTAATAAAACCTAAAGACACCATTAACTAAAGCTTAAAAATTTGATACTAATCTCTTGATTTCTTCTTTTTCAAAAATACCTAAAGTTAAACCTGTTCCCTTTGTTACATTTTATGATAATCCTGACATGAACTTTAAGATATTTTGATGTCTTTTTTACTATCGGTATTAAAGTAGGGTTTTATCTATGTTAAAATTTAAGACCTTTTAGAGAATCCCGCCAATATAAAGGACTAACAGTTAAAAAAGAAATATGATACATACTTTACAATTTTTTATCTAAAGTCGTATCCTAAGCGAAGCTGCTTTTTAAAGTATTAAACACTTTTATTGCCTAAAACTAAAAGTAGGTAAATAATGAAATTATACAGAGTGATTGATCTATTGGAAGAAAAATTCTCATTGTTATCATCTTCTCTCTCAAACCAAAATAACAACTTTATTTTCCAAAATGTTCCTCTTTAGGCTAATTTAGACCTTTTCTACAGAACACTTATTAAATAAATGACGTTATTATAAATCGTGGAATTATTTTATTAAATGCTTTTTCAAAAAAAAAACCTCTTCCCAAATACCGCTTTACCGCCTATGTAGTAAAGATGGGTCCATATTTGATTTATTCTGAAAGCGATGCCGCCAAGTACACAAAAAATGATAAAGTAAAGAAACCCTTTTGTGAACAATGATTTATTGCAGCAAAAATATTTAACCCGACGAGTTTCTAGTACCACGCCACGTGCCACCGGTTTTATAATAGGACAGAGGCGAAATAAGAGAATGTTTTGTAAGTAGGTGATACGTCTTTTAGCAATGTATTTTTTATTATTTATCTAAAAATATGTAATCAATCTCTGTCCGAGGCTATGTGCATTCGAAAAGGTTTGTTTACTTTATCATTTTTGTGTACTTAGCGGCATCGCTTTCAGAATGAATTAAATATGGACCCATCTATACCAGATTATGAATGATAAAAATGCTCTTTTAGAATATACTAACGAGCCACCCTCGTTTCAAATAAAAAAAAGGAGTTATGCCCATAAATAGGATTTTGCAAACTTTTACTCCGCTCTAAAAAGTCGTAAAAAATAAAAGAAGAATAATCTCATTCTTCCATAGTTTCTTAATTTAAATTTAACCGTTTTAGCTTAATCATGTTACTCTAAATTGAAATTTTAAATATTTAATTTTTGATAGGAAAAGTGTAAAAAATTATATGTAAGTTCTCAAAATATTCAGAATCTATAGAAATAAACTAAAATATACTGGTGGTTTTATTTAACAGTATCTTTTTCGCGCGGCTTCGCATGCGTTAAATTTTATTTTACCAGATTTAGATTTAACCAGAACTAACCAAATCTAACCAAAACAATTCCCCTTTTTCTATACCAGCCAGCGATTTCAATATAAGCGCAAAAAACTGTGTGTATTTATGACTTTACATTAGAAATCTTCAGTGGTTATCTAATAAATTAAGCATGTTATTATACATATTAACCTTTTTCTTAAATTACTTTATTAAAAAAAAAACTGCATTAAAATCCGTTAAGTAGTTTTAAAGATCTAAGCATACATACATACATCCCGAGAGATGCAAAAAGCGACTTTGCTTTATAGTATGTAGTAATTTAAAAATAGCACTTATTTTCGGTTAAAAATTTTACGAAAAAAGATATTCTTTATAAAAGTTCTGCATGGTCCAAAACCTAAAATGCCATTATCATATATCAAATTGTGTCAGTCATGTACGAGGTTTGGCCAAAAATGTAATTTTGCTCAAGAGTTAAGTTACCTGTATTTTTGCTATTATCGCAAATTGTTATAAAGAAAAGATGTTTAGAATTTAAAATTACTTTCAAATATGCAATTTTGCTTATTTCCAAAACAAAAATTTTAATTTTTTTCTGCGAAAGTCGAGAAAATGTAAGTTTGTACATTAGTGCATTGTACATTCTTCTTGTTTTAATAACAATTAATTTAAAAAGTTTATTTAGAACTGTCGTAGGACATTTATAATCATTAAATATAGTGCAGTAATGTACAAACCTATATTTTTACCATTATCTCAGAAACAAAAATCAATTTTTTAAAAAAATTTTGAATTGAATTAAATCACATATTTTGGAAGTAACTTTTAAATCTAAACATCTTTACTTTATATCAATTTGCGATATTAGCAAAAATACAGGTACTTTAGTCTTGAGCAAAAATACATGGCTGACACAATTTGATATCTAATATTTGCATTTTAGGTTTTAGACCATGCAGATCTTTTATAAATAATAACTTTTTTCGTAAAATTATAAAAGAGTTTCCCATATGCCGCCAACTTACGTAGACACACTGTATATTGAATATAAAACAGGTTTTGTCCGGTAAACAGATGGGTGAAGGTCGCTTTCCATTCGGATCTTGGGCTATTATTTATCAAGATTATTATACTTATTTCAATACCTTAATCAGTGCTTAAATATAATTAAATATATCAATACAAAATAAACTTTTAAAAAACCTGCCTAATCTACCGCCCATTGTTCTTACGTAAGCTCTTTATTTCCGTCTGGCTTCTGCCTTAATGCAATGTTTACTTATGGTTCTTTAATAATACTTTTATGACATGGCTGACCTCATAAATAAAAAAGTGAAAAAATGCCCGTACAATAACCTTACTTAGGAACAACGCAGTTTACTCGTTTAAAAAATTTCAGTTCAATAAGGCATAAAAAAACTTCTTTAATAAAAAGTCAATTTTTTTGGCAAAAATATAATAATCAATGCTATTTTTAACGTATTTACGTTATTACTCAGTAATCTGCCATACACCGTATGTGTATATTTTAAGCCTATTCACTTACGTTGATTTTCCGTTGGAAGGCAGTAATAAACATTTTCTTGAAATCTTCCTACGTTGTTAAATTATTCGTTTTTTTTTAAATATGCCAACGAACTACTCTCATTTCATTTGAGAAAAGAAAAAGTTATTGTTATTGATTATATTATTTAGGATTTTGCAAATTTTGACTCTGCCCTGAAAAGTGGTAAAAAACATAAGAGAATTGATTTTAGTTCTTCATGGCTATTTGATTTAAAATTAACCGTTTTGGCCTAATCATGGTACTCTAGTGAGTGTAGAAAAATAGTATGTGAACTGATATTATATTTAAAATGTCATGTACTATCAAAATACGATAAAATATACCGGTGGTGCCATTTAAAATTTTAAAGTAGCAGTCATTTCTGGTTAAACCGGAAGTAAATATGTGAATATATTAACCAATTTACATTTATTTCAAATATCGTTATACCACCTAGGAAAAGCACCCGGTATTAATAATTGGCTTCAAACATAACAATAGCATTTTTGCTAATTTATCTTTCTTTTCCTGACTTTTCACTTTAACTTTAGTTCGTAGATTTCGACAAAGTTTAAAATGACCCTGTATAGACGTTACGAGATAATAAATTCTAGGAAATATTTTGCTGTTCAAATACAAATGGGTAGAAAATTCTCATATTCCTCATATTCTCAAGAAAGATGTCTTTGCAGGCAAAATACGTGACAACTAGAGGTAGAGAAAACAAATGCGACGTTGACAGTTCCATTATTTAGCCACGTTGTATCCACGGGATACACAGGTGACAAATATCATGTTTCTTCCGTGAAGTATTTTATATCTCGTTTTGTTAGGTCACAAGTGTTGACCGATAATGGACCTAACGTGTGGGTGAATGGGAAGCGAAGATTTCTAATGTTCCTTGCACAATCGATCATTGTAATATCTTTATTATGACATCTTTTAAGCACACTTTTTTTTATTAGGTATTAGGCGATTTTACAGCATATTATCAAAATTTATAGAAAATATACCACAATCGTTGTATCTTTATGTCTTTGGAGTCACTGAATCCGAATCCTGATGGGGTCAAACTGACCCCGGATTCTCGCCTTGTTTTTTCTCTCGTATGTATATGTAAGAATAGCTGCAGATATTTACGAGGTAAAACGTAGTGTTAAAGAAAAGACTAACGAATCTATAAAAACATCCATTCCTTAACCTACAACATTATATATGACCTTTAAGCCAACTACAAAACCGCCTATAGACTATGCAACTTGTTGTAAGACAAATTGGACAACTTCAGTATATTTCTTTAATACCTAACTTCAATAATAAAACTGATCAAGCTTATATTGCTAATAATGTTTTAAAATACTTTATTTAAAATATAACTAAGATAAATTTACTCAAATTAAATTGAAATTTGGATGGAAAGGAAACGTTCGCATCTTGGCCTATTATTTATGTCTTTAAATAAATATGTAAGCCACTAAAGGCAAAACTTTATATTTTGCGTATCTTAAAAAGCCTACCCGTAAAAAAAAGTTTTAAAATAATTGCCCAGAAAGATGCTATTTTAATTTCTTTTTTTTGCCAATCATTATCACAACTGAAGGTGCTATTTATTATTAAATTACCATGAAAACTAGTCGCAACAATGTTATTTTATTACTCTAGAATTGGCAACTTTCAACTCAAATAATTCAAAACCTTTAGGAATTCGAAAAAATGAATTGATTAATTTTGCTTAAAATTAGTCATAGAGTTCATATCCGAAGTTTCACGGATACCTCGGCGGCCACCCTGTATAGAACTACAGAAATAATATTAAAGATTCCTATAAACTTTTTACTAAAGCCCCTCTTTACACAGATATGTGCCCTTAAAGGACGCCGCTGAAATTTGGTTTTTCTTGAAATAACTTTTTTGAAGTATCTACTTGGTACAATGAAATATTTTTGATATGACAGATACTACTGTACCAGCGTAAAATGGAACCCTTTTCGATTATTTGCATTCAGCTCTGTTTAATATCGATAATTTTAAGCGTTTTCGAGAAATACAACTTTTGCTTAAATAAGGTTTTATTGAATAATTTTGTATGTAAGTTTAACATTGGCTCCCTCTAAACCTATGCATTCTTTTGCTTTTATTATCGATAATTAAGGAACCCTCTACGATGCTGCAAAGTTAATTTTTGTACGACCGGGCGTAAAACACAATTTTACGCCCCCATTTGAGAGATAAAAGTGCACCTTTACGCCCTAGGGCAAAATATCAAAAACGCCCGCATTTATAAATTTATAAAACAATAATAAAATTAAATATTGCCCTATTTTTTTAGTAAAACAACAATTTATTTAATTAATCATATGTTAAAAAGTATAGTGACTCGCAATTTGAAACATTGAGAAAAAGCTGGAAAATTTACTCCTTACTACGAGAAAATGTTTGTATATTAATTTCAGTCGTACAAAAATAGTTTTTGCACCTCTGGCCCACAGCTGAACTTTCCAGCCGCAGGCGTAAAAATGCTAATTTACACCATTGGTACAAAAATAACTATTTATTGTCATGAAATTAACAACAAGAACTTGCTAAAAACTTTTTAGGGCCAACTGCAACAACAATAACTAACTAATGTCTTTAAATGTTCCCACGACACAAAAAAGTTGTTTTGGTCAGAAAATGCTTTAATTTATCCGATATTAAATAAAAGTACAAACTTTTAGTTTTGGGTCTAAGCTATCAAAATTACTAATTTTATTTCTCTTAATGCAGGGTGTAAAAAATTAGGACTATTGTGTGAAGATAGGATCCGTCCCTGTCACCTAATGAATGAAAATGTTCTAAGAGGATACCTTTTAAGGAGTCCTTAGTAATATCTCTCATATTAAAAAAAACTATTTTAATATACCATATACTATAAAATTTATTCAAGAAAAACAAATTTTTAGCGGTGTCTTTTAAGGGCACATATCTCCGTAAAGGTGCTCGCCCACTTAGGCGACGCGTCGTCGACAAGTCAAAATTGCTCTGGACAAGTTTACACCTATTTAAATGAAACCCCGCAAATATAGACGCGCCGCGCCGTTTATATTGGCGAGCTTCCATTTAATTACATGTAAAGCAACTCGGCGATTTTTCTCTTGACGCGACGCTTTGTCTAAGTGGGCGAGCACCTTAAAGAGGATCTTTCGGGACAAAGTTTATATGAATTTGTCATATTATGTTTATGTGTTTTATATGAATCCAAGAGATTGCCCACATATTTCTGGACACCCTGTATAAAAATGTTGGTTGTTTCACATCACTATTTAAATTAAAAAAATTAACCAATATTTTTAATAGCGTTTAAAATCAATTTTAATAATAAAAAATGACTGAGTTAATATTACTAAAATTAAAAATTGGAATTTGGGTAAGAAGCAAAAAATCGGCAACCTTGGAATTTTAAATCTCTAAATAGGTGAGTGACCACTGAAGGTAAAGGGCATGTATAAATGTTTGTTTTTTTTTCTGCTAAATAATATAAAAAAACATTTATTTTGAACAAGTACTATCATTTAATTCAGTAGGTGCAAAAGTGTGTTTATAATAATAGTTTTCTAATAATTTCTGTTATGAAAGTGTTTTAAAAATATAAGTAAACCAATAAATTAAAAAGTTCGTAAGTTAAAATATACATATTGGGTTATAATTTGCTAATTATTCAAAAATAATTTCAAAAATGCCTTTAAAATTATAGTAACTAATGTTTCTGTTTAATATACCAGGTGACTCAGGATGTTGTAACCGCTTCGAATTTTTCATTTTTTTTATAAAAAATTAATTTAAATTTTACAGTATTATTATAGCATAAATTGGCATTTTTTAACATTATTACAATTTAAAATTACTTCCGGTTTAACCGGAAGTACCATCAAACTTCTTATTTAAATTCAAGTGCCTAATTTTTTTCTATTCTCTATAAAATTCATTTTTAAATCATAAATCTTATAAGGTGTAAATTAAGTACCGTCATTATTCCTGCTTTGATTTGTTTTTTGCTAAATAGGCTCATTTTAAGTAGAAACACACCTTTTTTATTTTATTTTAAAATTCTACACTAAAATCTCAAGATGGCGGCCATAGATCATTTAAACACGACATCCGAATAACTGAATTTATAAATAAATGTTCTATGGTGGCCTTCTTGAAAATAAACAATATATTGTGATGTGAGATTAGAAAGATATTTTAGTGCAAAATTTTAAAATAAAATAAAAAATGGGGTTTTATTTTTTAAAATATATGTCAGCACCCTGTATGTTACATCATTCGATTTTTTTAATAGATAATACGAATATGGAAAAATAAGGCACTTGCATTTAAAATAAGAAAGTTAATGGTACTCTCAATTAAACCGAAAGTCATTTTAATATTTTGATAGTGTCAAAAAATGTTAATTTATGCTATAAAATTACCGTAAAATTTCAAATTGTGTGTCTTTCAAAACTAAAAACCAAATTTCGGGGGTTGGTACAACATCCTGTAATGTAGGTAAATATAAGAAAGAAAGTTCAGCATCTGTTATTTTTTTTATGTAAATCTAAATATACACTGTTTATATTCTGTATTTACTTTGATTTATTTAAATGCAATTTAACTTGTAGTTTTTGTAGTTAGCCCCGGATCTTGAATTTTTTTAAGAGTGGGCAAAAATTGCTGCCTTTTGCTTTCCTGCTTTTTGTCATTTTTTTCCTTTTATTTACCCTTTTATCTTTTCTGTAAATATATACTAAATTATTTTACAGGATTTAACAAAAATCTGCAATTTAATTTTTTTATTTGAGAAAAGTCAAAATCAATTTTTATTAAATAAAAGTTTACTATATTGTAAAATTTTTAATTCACTAAGTTTGTTTAACGTATAAAGGGTAATATTTTACTTTTTTAAATTGAAAATTTTCAATAAATATTAAAAAATGGTCTTTTCTCATTTTCGATTTTCTTCTTTTTAATTAAAAACAAAACATAATTAAGTTAAATTGTCTTGATATGTATCTATCTTTCAAATACTTTTTATCAACTAATTACCTTTTTTAAGGGACCTACTTTTGATTTAACTTATTATTTTTTATCTTTTTTCGTTCTTGGTTATGGAACCATATGAAAATCTTTCTTTGTTTAAAGAAACCGTTAAAAATTTCTTTTTTACACCGACTGAACTAGTGTAGACTGATTGATGTAGAAGGTTGATTTTTTGTTATCCTTGAATCATCTTCAAAATTAAGAAAAAAGAGCCACGCTCGAGAATGCCAAAATTACGTTTTTTTACAACTTTGTAGCTTTCCGCTTTCCTTACGTCTTTCTCAAATTGTCAGATTAGTGGAATATACACTGTTTAGCATGTAATTAACTCTCCCTATGCTAATCTGACACGCTGCAGCAAATCCCGAAATCCCCTCTTGGGCTCCACTAACACAATTTTAGCTCCTGATTTTTAAAATTTAAAATCCTAAATAAACTAAGTTTTTTCCTTAATCGGGATTCTAAACCAAATTTGTATTCCTACAGTTTCCTATTCTTAATGGTGATGGTAAATTTAATTTTGATTTGTTAAACCCAGCCCAAAAAATAAAAATACTATAGATAAGTTGAATCTAATTCGTATACCATTGTTAAGATACATAATTTATGGACGAAAATAATAACCAAATGCAATAATATTTTCTGAATATAAATAAGAGATATTCATCGGACAGACAATACCTATAAAGGAAATAGTATGTAAATAACTCACCACGGTTCGTTTCATAGTTTAATCACGTGCATCAGGAACGACTTTCTCTCGTCCATAAGCCTATTATTTTAATAAGTTTTTTCACCCACTACTCTATTATTAATTTTCAATAAAATATTAAAATAAGATGGATGGTGGTAGGCATCAGTAAACTACAAAAGCTCACGGTTCCATAACACTTTCCCTTTACACTATTCTTTGAACTTTGTACTAGTGTGTAGTAATATTTTTAAAAATCATAGAGTACAGTATATCTCCTACCCAAGCAGCAACTGACGTCTTATTGACGTCTCTTTTAGTCATTTTTGGTCACATTTGATCAGCAAAGACGTCATAAGATGATGACAAAATGACGGTAAATTGACCTCCCTAAGTGACAGACAAAAGAGGTCCTGTTAATGACGTCTTTAAGATGACGAAAAATTGACGCATATACTCTTTTTTAAAAGCTAAAATGATACGATATTTTATTTGAAAATTGAAATAGGAAAAAATCCTTACTGCTTGCAATTTCCTTGCACTGCAAGGTCGCATCTCTAGAGGACACTGTCCACCCTGGAGATGCAGATTTTTACACTAGCCGAAGATATTTCCTTCAAAGCTAATTGAGATCACCAACCGCAGACCAGTCTCGAAATATTTTAGTCCCATCGGTACGGTTTAGGCAATAAAAAGCGAATATGTTAAATAAGCGTGGTAGTTTATTGTCCATTACGCCATCTATTGGTAGAGTTTTTCATATTTCAATTTTGTAAAATTATTAGTCTTATTTTTCTGTCATCTGATATTTCGGTTGGATTTTGACACGAATCATATAATATCACAAAATTTTTCTGGTGGGTTTTCTAAACATGACGTCATTAGATTTTTATGAGCTAGTATGACAAAAAATGACGTCGAAAGAGACGTCACTTCAACGACGTCAAAAACACGTCATTTAAAAAATGACATCATAATTTTGGTCTGATGACGTCCTATAACCAACAATTTCCAAAAATGACTTAAAAATGACGTCATAATGACGTCAGCTTGCTGCTTGGGTAACTAGTGTTAGGAACGCTATTTTTTCTACGAGCGTAAGGAAAACATATAAAGTAACATTTTATTTATTTATTTTTCCATTTTAACATTTCCATTTAACACAATGCTACCTAATATCCTACCATACCAAAGCAAAATTTCCTTTTAAATATGAAGTACATAAAAATCCTTTATTGCGACTCACTAATATTTGGTTTAAAATTTTTGTAGTTTTCCGCATTAGTGCGGAAAAGTAGAGAGGCATAGTTCACTTTTCCACACTAGCGGAAAAGTGAGATTTTCCAAACTAAATCGCGTGCGGAAAAGTCTTGCTTTTCACACGCTGGTAGAAAAATATTATTGTAAAGAATTGCTGTTTTTTATAATTGTCAGCAAAACTTTAGCTTATTTGAATAAAACATCGACATTTTATCCAAAATTATTTCAAAAGTACTAAAATATCAACAAATGTTATCGATAAATAACTATTTTCTACGCAGAGTGCATTCCGATTAAAACGAGCCAACTCGTATAATTTTACTATTTATAAACGTCTAAAAAAACCTGAAGCACGTCAATTTTTATTTTTAGGGAGACACGTTTTTGTGGTTGTACTCGTTTGAGTTATCTCTACCTCCTCTCACACTAACATTAAAGTCAAAACGTTCAAATGAGAAAGGCGATTACGTTATGCCTTATCTTAAAGGGTTTTCAAATTTTCTCTTCTACAGTTTTAGTTTTAAAATCTGTTCAGTCGTTTCTGAAAAAAAAATTTTAAATACCATGTGTGTCAAAAGTGTCAAGAAGTATTCAAATAACTTAATTATACAAGGTGGTTCTTTCAATTGAAACGCTCACTGACCAACCCAGTGTGCGTGATGTTTAATTCTAATTTTTACCTGTTTTTGGGTACCACGACAGACATTTTGTGGCCTCTTTAAATCGCCACTACAAAATTTGTGTTACAAAACCCAAAAACCAGAACTAGAGTAAACTAACTAGAACTAACTAGTACTAAGTTTACACGAGTTCTTTTTTAATGCACCATTAGCCTAATGCGAATTTAAATATAACGGTTTAGGTGCGTTTACACATGAATTTAATTCAAATTTGTATTTGGATAATGCGCATAAAAGTGTTCGTGTAAACTTAGTAAACTTAAACTCGTCGTGGACTATTTTTCGCTCAATAAGGATTTTTGGTCTTTGAGCTTAACATAAACAAAATTTAATTTTATAAAATAAAATCTGTTTATTAATTTCTCTACATCATTGTCGGGTATATTATTACAAGGTTACATATTCATAATATAACACAAAAATCTCCCTTTCTAAAAATATAAAATACAGTGACGTAGCAGGGCGTGGGCAAAGAAACCTCTATTAATGCGAAACTAACCAGACCATTATTTCTGTAAAAAATAAAACCAATCTTTATTATTCATCAACCACGCATTTTTATACTTTTTCACTATCATAAAAAAAGTTGTCTTGTGTCAAAACATGATTATTCCGTGCGAGTTGCATACTATACTTTTTCTACGATGTAAACAACTTTCTTGTGGATTTATAATAATACAAACAATAATTTTTTAAATGTTTTCTTTTGTGGCAATATTTATCAGCCATGGCATCCGCGAAATTATAGCCTCCTGCAAATTTTTAAATTAATTAAACCGAATGTGATTGATTTTATTGTTAGTTGATTTTACATCCCTATTAGATATTTTTATACTTATATGTGACTAAAAAATAGTGATCTTGGCTGAAAAGCGATGTTTAGAAAACATATGTATACAAATTATCGTTTTAATGCACCTTATGAGGCCGTGGGTAATGGATGTGGGTAATGGCCATGTACCACCATATTACCTCTTTAAAATCACATTAATAATATATACACGTTCGGCGGTTGAAAAGTTTCGAATATGATTTTTAGGCAATGTGTAAGAAAAAGACGGAGTAGAGCGAGAACAAAGTTGGCTTCACCCAGGGCGGCTATCGCGTCGTCGTTGCGCTTATCAGTCCGGTCAAAGTTCGGTTGCAATTCTTCGCATACCAAGTACGTGTTAGCCGATCATGTTTACAATTTATTTTAACCTTTGGTACGAAGGCGGATACAGTAATAGCAGTACGGGGAATCGGCGTCGCTATCGGTGGCGGTTACCTATGCAGTCGTTCTCTGTCTACTCTCTATCTATTAGTGTCTAATACATTAAAACGCAATCCGTTAGATTCAACTCGCCAAACCTGTATATTTTTAAACAGTCGAGTCATAGAAAAATGGTTTTGTTGGATAGATCTTGGCAAGGAAAGAAAAGGAGCCTCGCTGATGCGACTTCCCCCACGTCTATAATATGCTCCGCTACGCAACTGTATACATTTATATTATGCAGAAAGCCAAACTTTGTTTTTGTATCACTAAAATTATGTTATTTTTTTAAATTCTAGTACAGAGCTTTCGATATCTTAGGAAGCACTGTGTAAAAGAGATATACGTATAACAAATAACTCTTTTATTTTAGGGTATTCCTTAGTTCTGATTAGTTACAAATCCTTTATAACAGAATGCCGCCGCCTCTAAAAAGAAGGGGAAGCAAGAAAGCGGTAACAACTTCCACATGGACTGAACTATTTCAACGAGTTGGTCCAGGACTTGTGATGAGCGTGGTTCAAGGTGAACTTTTGTATACTAAACAACTAAATACGTGTCATTTTATTAAGTACAGTCGTACTTATACAAAATTTCTTGTTTCAAGAAACTTCTAATATTTAACGGAATATAAAAATGTTTACAGTGAGGACCTATAGTTATAAAAAGAACGGTAATTGTTTACAAACCGGACTCGTCGCGAATTTTAATGAAATTTGGTATACTGGGGTTTTTGGGGCGCTGATCACGAATGTGAACGAATTTTTTCGGACTCGTTTTGTTCGCGAGATATCCATCATCAAAGTTAAAAAGCAAGTTTAACCTATTTACAAAATATCCTTCCTTCTTTTCGCAAACAATTCTTGATTTAAGGCTATATTGGTACTAAATATTTGATCTCCACCTCTTAAAAACCCAATTTTCCATTTATTTTACCATTTTTTTTCAAAAAATTGCAAAGCTTTATTTTAAATCATTTCAAGTACAGTAAAAAAATCTTTCAGATTCGTGATTAGCGCCCAAAAAACCGTATACCAAATTTCATTGAAATCGGCGATGCGTCTGGTTTGTAAATAATTACCAAACGAACTTTGCCTTCTAAAACCTCTACAATAGTATAGGAGCAAGGTCTGCACTTTTGAAATATCAATGACAACTTTACACGTCAATGTGACAGTCGGGCGCTATATTGGGGAAAAATTTAATGGGAAAGGGGGTCTGGTGGCACATTATTTTTAAGCTCCTGATGTTACTTTATAAACACAGAATATAAAGTCAATACTTCTCTTACTACAAAATAGCGGTACTTGCTTTGATTGCTGAGTTTACTTTTACTTTATTTTAATACCGGCCCACAGTAAAAGTCAGAAAAGTAACACTTTTAAAAAGTCGAAAATGTCAACATTACATACATAGTTGTTAATAAAAAAACTTTACTGAAGGGTTAAAAAATTATTTTTGTCAGCCCCTTATTAATATTTTATTTTAACGTATGCCTGTTTTAAATGAAACTTTCCTGTCCAAGAATTTTTACAAAGAAACTCTTTAATTTAAATTTTATTTAAAAAAAACTTAAAGAACTTATTTTTGAAAACTAATATTGCCATTCCTCAAATACTAACTAAACTAATGTTACTAACTTCAATTTAATGATAATTGTAGGAGCGCTATCAACTGGATCAGTAGTTCCTGCAATAGCTGGTGCTGCAGTGCAGTATATTACCAGCAGCTCTGAAAATAATTCAACAAAAGCCACATCATCAACAGCTCTCTTAGCAGAATCAGTAGTTCCTGCGATAGCTAGTGCTGCAGTGCACTATATGCAAAGCAGCTCTGAAACTAAAACAAGTGCAACATCATCAAAAAGCATTAAAAAGTCCAGTACAGAAAATAAAGCAAATAAAAAGGAATAAACAATACACATTTAAAGTCCAGCCAACTAAAATCTGATTCAGAACGTAATACAGAAAGTAAAAAGTCCAATAAAGAAAATACAAGCAAATAAAAAAGAAATTAAAAATACACATTTAAAGTCCAGCCAACTAAAATCTGATTCAGAAAGTAATACAGAAAGTGAAGAGTCCAATACAGAAAAACAAGCAAATAAAAAGAAATTAAAAGTACACATTTAGAGTCTAGCCAACTAAAATCTGATTCAGAAAGTAATCCAGAAAGTGAAGAGTCCAATACCGAAAATCAAGCAAATAAAAGAAATTTAAAAATACACATTTAAAGTGTAGCCAACTAGAATCTGATTCAGAAAGTAATACAGAAAGTGAAGAGTCCAATACAGAAAAACAAGCAAATAAAAAGAAATTAAAAATACACATTTAAAGTGTAGCCAACTAGAATCTGATTCAGAAAGTAATACAGAAAGTGAAGAGTCCAATACAGAAAATCAAGCAAATAAAAAGAATTTAAAAATACACATTTAAAGTGTAGCCAACTAGAATCTGATTCAGAAAGTAATCCAGAAAGTGAAGAGTCCAATACCGAAAATCAAGCAAATAAAAAGAAATTAAAAATACACATTTAAAGTGTAGCCAACTAAAATTTGATTCAGAAAGTAATACAGAAAGTGAAGAGTCCAATACAGAAAAACAAGCAAATAAAAAAGAAATTAAAAGTACATATTTAGAGTCCAGCCAACTAAAATCTGATTCAGAAAGTAATACAAAAAGCGAAAAGTCCAATATAGAAAATAAAGCAAATAAAAAGAAATTAAAAATACACATTTAAAGTCCAACCAACTAGAATCTGATTCAGAAAGTAATCCAGAAAGTGAAGAGTCCAATACCGAAAATCAAGCAAATAAAAAGAAATTAAAAATACACATTTAAAGTGTAGCCAACTAAAATTTGATTCAGAAAGTAATACAGAAAGTGAAGAGTCCAATACAGAAAAACAAGCAAATAAAAAGAAATTAAAAGTACATATTTAGAGTCCAGCCAACTAAAATCTGATTCAGAAAGTAATACAAAAGCGAAAAGTCCAATATAGAAAATAAAGCAAATAAAAAGAAATTAAAAATACACATTTAAAGTCCAACCAACTAGAATCTGATTCAGAAAGTAATCCAGAAAGTGAAGAGTCCAATACCGAAAATCAAGCAAATAAAAAAGAAATTAAAAATACACATTTAAAAGTGTAGCCAACTAAAAATTTGATTCAGAAAGTAATACAGAAAGTGAAAAGTCTTATACTAAAGTAAGCAAAATAAAAACCACTTCAAAAAATAACTATACCAGATGATTATTATTATTATTATATTATATATATATATATATATATATATATATATATATATATATTAAGGGAAATTTATCGGGTTTGCGGTCTGTGGATTAATTAAAAGAAACTCCTTTTCTTAAATACCTCTATATTTCACCATTGCTCAATGAGCTTCCTCAGGAGAAGTAAACTACAAACAATGACAAGAAAAGGACACATTAAAAACAATATACATAATAAGAGTTATAGTTAAAAGAATTCATAATACAGACTAAAAAAAAAAACTTTACTCACAGAAATAGATCTATTCCACAACACTTAAAACCAACAACCACGCTCAACATGGTAATGTAAATTAAAATAAAATATCTAAGTAATATTGAGAAAAAGGAGTTTCTTTTAATTAATCCACAGACCACAAACCCGATAAATTTCACAATAATTTATATCGTACAGGTCGAAAATACATACAAATTTTGTTATATATATATAAATATTTAAATAAAAATAACACTTGGCGCATGTAAAACTAGCTGCGACTCCTAAATCCAAAGGATTCCGCCTAATTAACATAACTTATGGTGATTTAACAGAAATAAATTATAAAGGGTGTTAAATAAGAACGTTGCCCAACTATGAAGGACGATTTCCTACATGATTTTAAGTCATAAATTTTATACAGTCTGTCCAAGAATGGACTTAACTACTATACCTGTAACTTTTACAGTTTTGTTATTTAAAGTAATATATTCTTTGTTAAAAAAACTCCTTTACTTTGGTGTAATAACGTAAAAACACAGGTATTTGGTCTCTTAATTAATTTTTATACCTGGATTAGTTTTCGAGAAGAAAATCAAACAATGGAAAAAAAAACAAGAAAAATAGGAAAGATTTTAAATACACTTAATTAAGTAAGAATGGCCAGTGAAAATAATGAAAAAAAAATATGTTCAAAAACGTTTTCATATGTTGTTTTGTGTAGTCCAGTGTGGTGATAAGGGTAATAAGGGGGTTTTTGTAATCCAAAATAAAGTCAAGAGTATAAAAAAAACTATAAAAAAATAAAAACTATATTTTTACTTGCCTATTTCAATAATAATATAAAAAACAAAAGTTAATGGTTTCACTAGACTAAATTAATTAAAATAGAGTTAACTAACCTTCTTAATACTAGTTAAAACATTATTTTAAGTTAAATACCCTGAATCTTAAGAGACACGTACAGACTTGGAGACAATCGGCGAAAACATCTGTTGGCCGACTGTATCTTAAATGTTGCACATCGGTCGGCCAACTTGCTGCAACCGCCGCGGCAACATCGGTAGGCGTTATGATCAAAGAAATCGGCAAGTAGCCTTTTTAGCCACGTACAGACTCGGATACACTCGGCGAAAACATTTGTTGGCCGACTGTTGAATGTTGCATCGGTCGGCCGACTTTCTGCAAAATGCCGCAGCAACATCGGTCAGCATTTGATCAAAGGAATCAGCGAGTCGCCTGTTTTCCATTTAATATGGAAAACATCAGACGGTTTGTGCGACCGCAGATACACCGATTTTGAAGCAATTTCCATTCGATATCTTGTCCCATTCAAAAGATGAATGGGGGGTAGGACTTTTAATCTCCTTACTGTACATATTTACATATTATACATTTAAGTTCTTATGAAAATCTCTATTTTGGCATTTTTGTCCACATATCGACGCACTTTGTGGGGTGTCACCTTGTTTAGATGCCGGAATTATTTATTTAATCTTTACCTGTTGGTATTCTACAGGCGTTAGACCGTTTTTTTTCACGCAATGCCTGTGAACCTTTTCACTTAGCTGATACCGTGTAGGTTTATAAAGGTTTAATTTTGTTGATTTTATAAACAATTTATTTTGTCGAGCACTGAAAAAACTTAATTTTCATTAAAATACTTAAGAATCTTTCATGTTTATAAAATATCTTTATCAAAAAACATAAAGACAAAAATTATTCAAACTCCTTTCCGTAGAAATTCTCTTTGCCACCACGCTTTCAGCGATTTCCATTTCGCCAAAACTAGTGTGGACGCGAAGCACTGTATCTGTAAATGTTGGCCAACTTTGTTGCTCAAGAATTTTTGAACAAGATACAGTCGGCCGACAATGTTGCACCAATTGTTTCCAAGTCTGTACATGGCATTTTAAGAATTTTTCTTAACATCGGACTAGGAATTGCCTTTTACATTTTGGCAGCGTAATTTTTGAACACCTTGTATTTGTATAAACTATTTTTATAATGCCAACTAAGTGTTTTAAAACATTAAAAAATAAGAACTTTTAATACATTTTTAAAAGTACAATATTTAAAATTGGAAAAAAAGAACCATGCAGAGAGATCAAAAATATTGTTTTTTATTATATTTTTCAGGCCGCAGAAATGTATGCTGTAAAAGCTAAAAAAGTCAATAGGAATTTTAATTATGATTTTACAAATTATGCCTTTAGCCCCTTAGATTATGAGAATGATTGCTCTTTGAACCAAGACAGATCCAATGAGAGCGTTTCAGATAATGCAGCTTACAGGTAAGTTTTAGGCCCAAATTCTCCACAAAATGTTCCGTTTCCGAAAACTTTAAAGGGAGTTTTTAGGCTAAATTAGCTAAGTCATCTTGAAAAATAGTTTTGTAGAAATACATATTTTTTTTTCAACTATTTTTATTTATCTTAAAAAATTATAATGCAAAGCTCTTTTTCAGCTGTGTGCAGCAAATTTTCCATTATTAGCTACATCTAAGGCTTTCCGCATATGGGTCGGTAAAAGAGTAACGCGGACGCGATTTTTACGGGTTTCGACAGCACGTAGGCATATTAGCGTTTCCTCGATCTCAGCAATCCGCATCTTTTAATAAACAGATGCAATACAGAACTGTTTTGTATTTTTTTACAGTGTGTGATTCATATGTTTGTGTCTGGTTTCTATACGGGAAAATTAGTGTTACATCAAGAATTTTTTA
>JACEGR010002886.1:0-117225 GCA_014170235.1 Listronotus bonariensis
ATTTGGTATGTCGATACTAAATTTGGCACAACCACAACAGTTTCTTTAAATTTCTTTTTTCCAGTGACCCTCATTATAAAAAATTTTGGCCTCCGACCACTGTATGAGGTGATGTTTTGACCACACGCATGTTCGGCCACTGCCGATCTCGACGGTTCACCCTCGTTCCAAATATTATGTGTTTTTTTATTCACAATTTCTAGTGATCTAGTGTGACCACGCAAGGACACACATACCCGCAGTACCAGAATTTTGCGTCCCTATTGGGAATTTAAATTAAGGAGAACAGTGTTGCAATTCGGTCAAACAGCTGATAAAAATGGGTATCTAGATTCAATTTGGCGAAGAATATTTACATAAATTACCTGATTAGTTATTAAATTTCACGAAAAATATTAGGCATCATTGTCTGACAACCTAAATAACACAAAGCAGGATAATAGTCAGTGTTTCGAGAAACTTTATATATAGCCATAAAGCGTAAGTTCTTCGTTATTTAGACTTGAACTGCAGATAAACCAAAACTGACTTCGCACGTTTTGCTTCATTGCTGAATTTTTAACGAAATCCATGATGGCAACCACTTAAACGCTTAACACTAGTTGTAGACTAACTATTTTCTTATTTTTTATTACATTCATCCCATAAATCATAAAAATTCTTTAAAAAATAGAATATTAACTGCAACAACAGAAAGCAAAACTTGATTATGAAATGTCATTATGTTCTAAATTTGCAACTGCAACGTTGCCAAGTCGCTTAATTTTAGTTTTCAATACGGTAATAATTAGAATGGTCCCCAATTTTACATTGGGGCATAAATTTCACGAAATTTTAAAAAGTTAATATACTTATATAAAAGTAAGATTTTTATTTATGCATTTTTTCTATCCACCACTTCAGTAAATAATATGTCTGAATACCCTTAGGACCTATCTTATCACCTAGACCACCTTAAAAAAATAAAACCATTAGCTCCCCATAAATATCCTAATTTGCATTTTTCTATGGGAACTTCTTTAGCTGCATAAAAAGCAACACGTGAAATAGAATCAAAAAAATCCACACTTTTTTTTTTTTTTGGTGTAATATACCCTAAATAATAAAAAAGCGACCCACCATATGACCAGATTTGCATCCCATTGACAAATTCACACCTATTTGCCTAAATCATTGCCTTCTTAATGTTTTGACAGGCATATAATAGAGCTAGTTGACCATAGTGGCCTTCCTTTATCATTTTCGCACCACCCTGTTAGAAAGAAGTGTGTGTTATGGACCTTTTCTGACCACATGGTGAGTAAGAAATCATCCCTAATAATGAGATAATAGATTTACAATGATACTGCTACTTTGGGCTAGAAATAGCCTGAATTTAAAGGTAGAGATTTTTTTGCTTATTAGGCGAGGGGTCAAGTGAAAACAAGTAGTGAATTAGAGGTTTTTTACGATAAGTGACCCAATTTGGTTTTTGCAATTTCACGGTTCATGGGAATATTTTATCTTTGTCACAGAGGATAGGGGTAGAAGTTTATATTTTTTACCTAGAGGCGCGCTATTAAGAAAACCGCCCAATATTTATAAAATGTCGCTTTCGGTTAATTAAAAAAATGATATGTGTAGATCTCGACTTCCTGATTAATTTTTTTCATAGGCACAATGTTACAACGCCTCCAGTTTTAGAATTATAGGGCCCCAAAGTTGGATATTTGCTAAGTTGGGATTTCAAGTATAGAAGGAACAGTTTAAAAATGTAAATTCGGTGCTCTTTGATAAGAAAAAAATCACAAAAAGTTTAAAGCAAATAAATCGGCATGCTTGTCTCTCGCGGCAGCCTTTGCTATATTTCTTTATGATATGCCGGTTGATGCAGCTGGTCATCGCACTATGGGATAGAAATTCATTTTTTAGTCAAAATTCTGAAACTTACCAATCTAACTTAAAATGAGGTGCTTTTTACTGGAAAAATATTATAAATTATTACAAATGCTTTTTGAAACCTAAAACTTATTATATGTTATTATAAATTTACACCCCCTTAACATTATTATTTTTTATTGTACAAAATAAACTAAAATGTCAGCATGTTTGGTTAATTCGTTAGTATTCTAATCAGTAATCCGATGATTATTATCTCATATACAGGGTACGACAATAGGTATGATTTTTTTAAATGAAATATCCTGAATATCATATCACCACCAAAAAAATCTTGCTTTTAAAAAATACTAGATTTGATGTGTCTATCTCAATTGGTTTCGGAAATATGACCATCCAAATCAGAAAAATAAATTTAAATTATTCTTAGAAGCGTAATAGAGACACATCTTTCCAAGTTTTTTATTTTTTAATATTAAATTTTTAAAATGAAAAACCTTGTAAATTATAAAAAAATCTTGTATCTGTCCTTACACTCAGAAGTAGCAAAAAGTAGGAAGGCAATTGTAAGTACAAAAACTGATAAAGAAAAAGGTAAAAAAATCTTTGACAAAAGTAGCGAGACTTCGCGAGATTGCATCGGAAACACAACAATACCTCTTATTATTTAAACTCTTTACGTTTTTAGTAAACAAGACAAATAATAAACTAAGTAGATTAAATGTTGTTTATTTATGTTTACCTAAAATACATTTTCAAGTTTTTTATTACCCCAATAGAAGTCGTTATATCCTTTTATAATTTTGCGTACATGTAGTTTGGAGTATCTACTTTGAAATACACAGCATGAGCCATTAAAATTTCAAAGTTGCTTTTTGGCCAAAATAATGGATTTCTATCCCATAGTGTATCGGCGCGTCGCTGTAAAGGATAGCGGCGCCTTTGTATAAAATAGTCCGATTGCAAGCGGCCTTTTTATGTTTTTTGTATTATTTTCAAAGGGTACCGAATTTGCGCTTTTAAAATGTTCTTACTATATTTCCCTTGATTTTAGTTTATTTGTTATCTTACTGAGTTTTTACAGAACATCTCTTGATGCATACCAATAAAATATTATACAGTGTGGTCCAATAAATGTACAACAAATAAGAAATTTTATTTGCAATTTGTCGAAAGTTTTGTTCTTCATTAAAGTAAGTGCATGGTCACAAACTGTATCGGCGGTAGTTAGTTTTTTTAAAGTTCAATAATTGTATAGAAGGTAGATCAAAAAATTAACCACTGCTAAAGAGTAAAGTGCTCAAAAAAATGTAGTTTCAACGTACTGTGATAGAAACTGTCATGACATAAGTATCTGTTAATTTTTTATTATTATTGTTAACTTATTAATCTTACTGCTAGGTTTTTTTTTATCTTTGGACAAACCACGAAGGCTAAAAGCCTAAATACTAACGTAGCATGGGTGTCTTAAGCGAAGTAAGAGGGAGTTTGTTGACACAGGACTTAAATACTTGAAGATTTGGGGGAAAGGAAAGACCTCCGCGGGCAGCAGGTTCTACATTCTAGAAACTCTAGGGATAAAAGAACGAACAAAGTGGGAAGTTCGGGGTTTGTCCAGTTGGACCGTATAGGGATGCATACGCGCGGAACTACGAGTTTCTCTGTTGGGAACCGTGAAGGGAGGAACTATACTGGACAATTCTTCAGAGCAAAAGCCGTGGAAGTACCTATAAAAAGCGATAAATCCCCCACAGCATGACGATGGGCAAGAGAAGGAAGCCTTTCTGTAAGTGAAGGATCATTAATGAGACGAATAGCTCTTCTATGAATAGAATCAAGAATGCTTAGGGTTGTGGGGACGCCATGCCCCAGATATGAAAACAATATTCCAAGGGAGGTCGGATTTGGGACACATATAAAGTGTATAAATTAGAAGGGGAAAAATACTTTTTGGCTCAAAAGGAAATCCAAGCTTTTTGAAGCTGCCGTGGCTATAGATACAATGTGTTTATGCCAGTTAAAGTTACTTTCAAATCTGACGCCCACAAGATTGAAGGTGTCTTTGCTCTGTAAAACTTGGCCGCTCATAAGTAGATGATGAGTATTTGATGACTTTGTTCGCGACAAGGAACATGATTGTGTTTTGGATGCATTAAAATGGACGAGATTTTTAGTGCCCCAATCCAATATTAAATTAAGATCCTGCGAAAGAAATATCTGCATTGCTCTGCGTTTGCAGGTTGGCTAATTAAAAAAAAAACAAGAGTTGGGTATAGTTTTTGTTCTTGCATCTTTAAAATTTTTAAATGAATAACTTTTTAAAAATATAATGTAAATATTTAGGATAAATCGAAGCAAAATTAACGATGACACACTATTCAAAACTTTAAACCACTTTTCCACAATTCACGTTTTCAAAGTTCGTGAAGTTATAATAACTTTAAAGCTACTGTACCGATTTGTTTAAAAAAATTCACTTACGAGATAACGCTGGACAGTTTTTTAAACATGTCAACATTTCTTATTTTTTTTAAATCTTTTTGACATCCCACGAAGGCATATGCCTAAATACCAGAGTACCGTGGGTGTCGTGTTATTAGATGTTTAACCCATCGTTCCCCCTGTTCCGTCAACGTTGTCCAAGTACTGAAACATGCAGTTATGCATTTCACAGTACCTTTTAGACAAGGCGCTAGTGCTACCACGGTCGTTATTTTTTAAATGACTACTACCTAAATATGTCTCCCCCGCTGGGAATCGAACCGTCGACCTCTGGCCCCGAAGATCAAAGCTCTGTCCACTGCGCCACGGAGGAGACATTATTTTGAAAAACAAATTACCAGATTTTTTCCTTAAAATTGCGTTTTTCACATTAAAATGTTCTCAAAAAGATAAAAATTAAAATTTCGAAAACATTTCCAGCATTACCTGAGGAAAACGATTATCTAATGAACGAACTTAATATTTTTGATTTTACATAATCCAGTACCGAGTTAGAATGATCAGCACAATTCCATCATTTTTCCAAATAATTGCAGCCATAAATGTGTACCTTTTTAAGCACTCCCTTCCTCCCTTTTAAGTTGTTGTCATAGGAACATATCAAAATGCAAGTACCTGATTGGCTCAAATTAACAGACGAAACATTTTTAAAGAAATTATTTATTCTTAAATCCCAAACTCCGGCTTCATCAGCAATACGTTAAGATGATGTTTTAATTTAACAGACTAATGATTTGATTTTGAGTTTTTAACAAAAGGATTTTCGAGATTTTATCTCCGAAATCGGCGTTTTACCATTTTAGACGACATTTTCGGACAAAGTCCACCAATAAAAGCACAAGGAATGCGCGCTTTGTCTGGTTTTTTCGTTCATTTTCGCCTTTGGGAACCGAAACACTGGTCGAAATTAAAATTTAATAAACCCATATAAATTCAAGCGCTACAAAGGCCCTTACGGATCGGGTCGGAGCTCATTTAAAAATGTAATGTAAAAGCCCAGAGTGCCTGAGCTCTGGTTTTTCGTTCTTTTTTCCAATTTTTGACCGCGGCTTATGTTATCGATATTGAAGGCAGTCGATATCGATTAAAAAACATTCTGTTTTGTTCATACATAGCATATCTTAAGCGCAGAGATGTATTAATAGTGATCTAGGAGGTAAAATGTCGCGGTTTTTACTAGTAAATTTGGCTTGAAATTTGAGCCTCTGCAAATGAGGGTCAGTTTTTTTGTAAACATACATGAGCAAGATTAGTACAATCCTATCAAAAGCGTCAAAGTTTGCCCACCCTGTACACTGTACGCGGATAGGTTTAACAAGAGAAGCAATAATATATAAATAAATAAATAAATGTATATACAGGGTGTTCATTTAAAAACTTTCCACTCAAGTTATCTTCGAAACGAGACAGATTTGAGAAAATCGCCGAAACACGTCAAGATATTTATTGAGGGGGAACGTTTTACAAAAAATTGGACGGCGCTTCTTTAACCTTAATCGCAGGGCCACCACCCCAAAATTCTTAAATGAGAAGGCCGGTCGAGTGATACATCATTTTAAAGCTCCTGACGAGTACTTTATAACCCTAGAATATGAAGTCAATATCTTCACCTATTACAAAATAGGCGGTGCTTTAAAAATTACCTAAATACCTGATTTGGATGTCATATTTCGAAACTAATAAGAGTTAGATGTACTTAATGTGGTATTTTCTTAAAGCTCATTTAAAGAATCTTTTAATGGTAAAATAATATACAGGGTTCTTAAATAAAAAAAATATGTACTTTTTTCCACACCTGTATATTACTACCAGTATCACCATTAAAAAGACCTTTAAAAGAGCTTTAAGAAAACACCACATTAGGTACATCTAACTTTATTAGTTTCGAAGTATGGCCATCCAAATCGAGGTATTTCAGGTAATTTTTAAAGTACTCGCCATTTTGTAATAAGGTGAAGATGATTGACCTCATAATCTAGGGTTATAAAGTACTCGTCAGGAGCTTTAAAATGATGTATCACTCGACCTGCCTTCTCATTTGAAGAATTTTGGGGTGGTGGCCCGGTGGTTAAGAGGGTTAAAGAGACGCCGTCCAATATTTTGTAAAACGTTCCCCCTCAATAATATCTTGACATGTTTCGGCGATTTTCTCAAACTGTTCATTGAAGATAACTGATGGAAAATCTTAAATAACACCTATACTATATGTTGACCCGGCAAACGTTGTTTTGCCATATAAATAATTTTAAGATGCTAAGGGTGGACAACCCTTATCACTAAGGGTATGAAAAAATAGATGTTGGCCGATTCTCAGACCTACTCAATATGCTCACAGAATTTCATGAGAATCGGTCAAGCCGCTTCGGAGGAGTACGGGAACGAACACATTGTGACACGAGAATTTTATATATAAGAATATATTTTTAATCACTCTCATTTTTTGCCTAAAAAAATTTGATTCAAAAGGAGAAAATTTCTTTTGTATAGATACAAGATTTGCAAAAGCCTTAAAAACATGATTTTTTATCTCCAAGTGTAAACTACCTTTATTTTTAATTTTTAAGTAAAAAAACCTTATAAAATAATTTTAATACTTTGCTTGATGAATTGAAAATACAAATTCATGAAGTATTAGTTTTCCGCTGTTCCTTTTTGAGTTTTACTTTAATGAATATATCCAGTCAGCTTTTGTTTTGGGATATCATATCAATCTGTTGGAAGGCCCAAAAATTATTTTAAAAAGATCTTTTAAAGTAAAAATTTGTACACTTAGCATTTTATTAAAATTTATTGTTAGAAGTCAATTATTCAAACAATTACCAAAAACACTCATAAAAAGTTCTATAAAATCTAAAGTTGTGGAGATAAATCAAAGGAATAAGGTAACCATTTTAGTATTTAAATACATATTTATAGCTCTTACGTCATAAGTAACAATGAAGAAATGGGCAGCCCAACCTGGGGTTAGTGAACCTAGTAAAAATAACCTTGCTGAATATGACACACATAACTCCAAAATAGTTTAAACCAATTTATGTAAGTTTTGACGACACAACAACTAATTGAATTTGATGCTTTTCCTAAAATAAAATTAAAAAAAAACTTTCCTAGACGAACAAAATCTCTTAACTTTCTGGAAATTTTGGAACTAAAAAAAAAACATAAAAATTCTTATATGTGGGAAATGCCTAGTATTGTTTTTAATATAAAACATAAAAATATGTACTCCAAATAATTTAGTAACAGTTAGTTAATTGATATATCGATTATATAAACCCTCTCTAATGTTTTGTTCATTTTTGAAATTCCCGCCGTTGGGTTATATGATTTATTTCGTCTGTACATTTTCGGTCGTTTTTGCATTTTTAAAAGTTGTCGGCAATAAAAATCCGGGCCCATAAAATAAAGAAAGATTTTTCGAGCAAGCACAGAGCACAAGGCCTACGATAGGGTGCAAGTCGGAAAAACTTCAATAAGTGAAGTATATGTATCAGAGTTTGGTCGAATACTGAAATTTGGTATTCAAATACGAATACGAATATCGTAAAAAAGTATTCCAATACCGAATATTTTCGAATACCTACAAAAAAAGTATTCGAATACTCGGTATTCATGAATACCACGATTGGGTATTCATGAATACTGAAGAGCAAAGAAAACCTCCTTTCTCTTGAAAAAACAACTTATTCTTATTTTTCTACGTTTTTCCATAAAAAAATGCAGTGGCGTATCTTGTTCTTGCTTAAAAACTAATCAGTTCAAGCGTACAAGACGTCTCCCAAATTTTCCAAAAATAACTTTTCTATTTTTAAACTATTGACTTTACTTTTGGAATCGGGATACATGTACATACTATCTACGATTTACCAGATAGTCATGATTTAAACTGACATAATAAAATTTATTATACACATCCCTTTTGTGTAAAATGGAGATAAATACATATTAGTCTAACCTACTACATAGAAAACATAGTTTGCAATGTCACGTTTTATATGTTGTACCAAGTTACTTGTTTCTTTTTTAATAGAAAAACCCCAAAGAAGTTAAAATAATTAATTTAGATATATTTTTGTTTGCAAAAATATTTATATATCTGTTCAAAATAACTTACCTATTAGGACCATAAAAACAACAGATCAAGATTTAAAAACATATTGAATTAATTTTTTTTAATTTGTAAAACTAACTTCCTAAACTATTAGTTTGCAAATGATGATAAATATGACTTATATCAAATTTTACCCCGTCGTCGGCAAAACCACCGCGAACATGTTTTAACCCGCTTAAGATGCATAAAAAGTAACGTAATATTCATAAAATAAGCAAACAGTATTTAAATTCAGGACTTGAATACCAGTATATAGGTATTTGAATATCAGTATTCGAATACCGGTATTCGAATACCAGTATTCGAATATCGGTATTCGAATACCCGTATTCGAATACCAGTATTCGAATACCAGAATATTCAAAAATAATATTCAGAATAAAGAATACCAAATACTGACCAAAAAAGTATTCCGTCGAATACCGAATACCAAACACATAAATCTATTCGAGTAGTATTCGAATACCGCACAAATGTATTCAGAATACCGAGTTTTCGAATACTACCCAACTCTGATATGTATATCGTGAGTATATACCTTCTATTTGTATTTTATCCATAAACCTGTTTATTGTGAGATTGTTCGGACCTTTTCGAACTCTGTTTTCTCTAAAACTTAAAAGATAGATTATGGGTATGTCATAGGTTTTATATCAGGAACAGCTTAAAGAATTTAAATATTAGAAAATATATAGGGTGTTCCATTAAAATTAACAAGGTTATCATACTTAAAGTTCAAATTTTACAGCACTTCCGGCTAAACCGGAGGTAGTATTTTAATGGTCTTTAAAGGTAGAGTCTTTTAAGGAATTACTTTAAGCATTTTATATTATTGGTATATTCATTTATGTTCCCATAAAACTGCATAATGTGCTGTCGTTTGGACATTTTCAAACGCCATTTTCTCCAAAACCAAAAGAGTTAGGTTATGAATATATAAAAGGTTTTATATCAGGAATGATCTGTAGAATTCAAATCCTAAAAATATACAGGGTGTTCTATTTAAAATATCAAAGTTTATATTACTTCCGGTTAAACCGAAAGTAATACACAAATGCTATTATATCCAAAATTGGCATCTAGTAATACAATATAACGTCCCTAAATTTGAAAACTATACCATTGCACTTAAGAAAATTAATTAAATTGCTGGATAGTATTGTTGTCACCGTATAAGAAATCAAATTTTAGAAGTAACACTTTAAAAATGTAAATTCGGTGCTCTTTGATAAGAAAAAAATCACAAAAAAGTTTAAAGCAAATATATCGGCATGCTTGTCTTCGCGGCCGCCTTTGCTATATTTCTTTTATGATATGCCGGTTGATGCAGCTGGTCATCGCACTATGGGATAGAAATTAATTTTTTTGGACAAAATTCTGAAACTTACCAATCTAACTTAAAATGAGATGCTTTTTACTGGAAAAATATTATAAATTATTACAAATGCTTTTTGGAAACCTAAAACTTATTATATGTTATTATAAATTTACACCCCACTTAACATTATTATTTTTTATTGTACAAAATAAACTAAAATGTCAGCTTGTTTGGTTACTTCGGTAGTATTCTAATCAGTAATCCGATGATTATTATCTCATATGATATACATGGTACGACAATAGGTATGATTTTTAAAATGAAATACCCTGAATAATATATCACCACCAAAAAAATATTTTAAAATGCTTTAGAAAAATACTACATTTGATGTGTCTATCTCAATTAGTTTCGGAAATATGACCATCCAAATCTGAAAAATAATTTTAAATTATTCTTAGAAGCGTAATAGAGATACATCTTCCCAACTTTTTTTATTTTTTAACGTATAAAATAAATAATAACACTGTTTTGTTGGGTAGATTCTGTAGAATCCATATCTTTCATCAGAATGCTTTTATCTTTTAGGATATACAGTGTAGGACAAAACATATTAAATTTTAAAATGGAAAACCTTGTAAATTATAAAAAAATCTTGTATCTGTCCTTACACTCAGAAGTAGCAAAAAGTAGGAAGGCAATTGTAAGTACAAAAACTGATAAAGAAAAAGGTAAAAAAATCTTTGACAAAAGTAGCGAGACTTCGCGAGACTGCATCGGAAACACAACAATAGCTCTTATTATTTAAACTCTTACTTTTTTTAGTAATCAAGGCTAATAATAAACTAAGAGATTAAATGTTGTATATTTATGTTTACTTAAAATACATTTTCAAGTTTCTTATTACCCCAATAGAAGTCGTCATACCCTTTTATAATTTTGCGTACATGTAGTTTGGAGTATCTACTTTGAAATACACAGCATGAGCCATTAAAATTTCAAAGTTGCTTTTTGGCCAAAATAATGGATTTCTATCCCATAGTGTATCGGCGCGTCGCTGTAAAGGATAGTGGCGCCTTTGTATAAAATAGTTCGATTGCAAGCGGCCTTTTTTATGTTTTTTGTATTAATTTCAAAGGGAACCGAATTTGCGCTTTTAAAATGTTCTTACTATAATTTCGTTGTCACCGGGTATAAAGAAATCAATCTTTACGTATGTTTTTTTAAACCTAACTAATATTTACGTTTTTTCTCTCCTCTTTTTTCTGTCCGCGATTTAGTATAGTAGGCCTACACGTAAAATAACTATAACCAAGCCAAACCGATATTTGGAAGACCAAAGGGTTAGAAAAAGAAAGAGGAATATTCGTGGAATCGGTCCACATGTGCTTTTCATCTCTTTCTATTGTTTCACCAAAGACATTCCATCTTTTTTTATCATTTCGTGTTTTAAATTTTGGCGGCGGCTAAAAGAAGTGCAGATACTTTTCGCATAAATATATGAAAACGGACGATGTTTATTCTTTATGAGTAACAAACAGGCAGAGTCGTCCGGAAAAAAAAATGAAAAGGGATTTAAAATTATTACCAAATTATTAATTATTGTCTAATCTCTACCTGATACTGTTATACTGCAAGATGTGTAGATGTACTTATAGGGTTATCCAACAAAAGTGAGACAGTCCTTATATTTTTGGTAATACCTAGTAACTCAACCGACAAACTTTACGGAGCGATTCTACAACAGAAAATAAGAAAAAAACTTTATATAAACATGTGTCCTAAACGTCTTAGTTTTTGAACTACGGTGTGTTAAATAATTTAAAAAAAAACACTTTTTTAAATTTTTAACACCCGTAGTTCAAAACTAAGACGTTAGAACATATGTTTGAATAAAATCAAGAATGCTTAGGGTTGTGGGGGACGCCATGCCCCAGATATGGGAACAATATTCCAAGGGAGGTCGGATTTGGGACACATATAAAGTATATAAATTAGAAGCGGAAAAATACTTTTTGGCTCGAAAGAGAAATCCAAGCTTTTTGAAGCTGCCGTGGCTATAGATACAATGTGTTTATGCCAGTTAAGGTTACTTTTAAATGTGACGCCCACAAGATTGAAGGTGTCTTTGCTCTGTAAAACTTGGCCGCTCATAAGTAGAGGATGAGTATTTGGTGACTCTTTTCGCGACAAGGAACATGATTGTGTTTTTGGATGCATTAAAATGGACGAGATTTTTGGCGCCCCAATCCAATATTAAATTAAGATCCTGTGAAAGAGATATCTGCATCGCTCTGCGTTTGTTTTCGATGTCAGGTTTAGTGATGGGTTTAGGAACCTGAAAACTGGAGTGAAGGGTACTATCGTCGGCGAAACTATGAATGGAATTAGTTGTGGACGAGAGAAGGTCGTTGATGTGAAGAAGAAACAATGTTGGTGCCAGAACTGAGCCCTGAGGGACTCCAGAATTTACTTGGTGAAAGCTTGAAGAATGGCCGTCCTCAATAACTGATATACGTCGCTCAGATAGATAACTAGAGAGCCAAGTACAGAGTTTAGTTGAAAGACCATAGGAGGGAAGTTTATTAAGAAGTGCGGCATGCCAGACCTGGTCAAAAGCTTTGGATATATCAAGAGCAACGATCTGGGACTCACCTAGGAACTCAAGAGACTTATTCCAGCAGTGTGATACGAAGGAAAGAAGATCTGCTTGTTATACGAAAACGTAGATTTACTGTCTTAGAGTAAGTAAATCTACGTTTTCGTATAACAAATAGCTATTAACCTAAAATAGGTTTGGATATATTATAAAATTTAGACATTTAAAGCAATAAGTCCTAAATAGTGTAGCTTTCTAACTGTGAATGAGTTTTTATGATCGGTTTAGTATTTCCGAAGATTAGCCGCTACAAACAAACAAACAAAGTTACAAACTTTACCTTTTTATAATATTACTATAGATTATTAAAACTAAATAAATTATAATAAAAAGTGACGCTTACGTGCCATTTTGACATTTCACTATCTTAATAATTCTGAGAAATTTTTAAAAGGCGAAATATTTTCATTTTTATTTTAATACCCGAACCTCCGTCACTGTCCTAATATAACATCTTTGTCAGTCCATTATTAAAACTCCGCATCTTTCTCTTCTTCGCCGTGCTTCATTTGTTTCGGCAATTGTTTCGCGATTTTTATTTTTCTGCGGCCGCAGGGTTCTAAAATTGTGGTAAAGCTTACAATGGCCGGTGGTTTTATTTATATCTGGAAAAATAGTGCCATTTTGGTATTTATATAGATAACTTCTACCTATGATCTATACTGTAAAAAGGGTTATTTGGTGCCATTGATTTGATATACATATATGATTTTTTTATCTTTTTTAACATCCCACAAAGGCATATGCCTAAATACCAGAGTACCGTGGCTGTCGGGTTATTAGATGTTTAACCCATCGTTCCCCTGTTCCGTCAACGTTGTCCAAGCACTGGAACATCGTTCAACAGTTGAACGATGACTGGAACATGCAGTTATGCATTACACAGCACCTTTTAGACAACGCGGTAGTGCCACCACGGTCGTTTATACTGACCAATGTTGACCATTTTGTGCATTATTTTTGATTGAGCCATGTATGATTAATTTAAAGCTATGGAAATTTTCGAAGTCCTTGATATTTTAAACACGCTAAAGCTATCAAAAATTTTGACCTTAATATTTTAAACACTCTGTAAAAGTTGGTGTTTGGATGACCAATTCGTCACACTTAGTGACTATTGATGACAATTTCGTGACCAATTTGGAGATGTTTTTAAAACCTTAAATTTCACATTTTGGGCTGCTAAATGGATTGGACTGTCGATGTCGTTCCGTTCTAACTGAATATAATGGAGTCATGGCGACCACTTGCATTGGTCTTCGTTGAAGAATCAGTGTAACCCAAGCAGCAAGCTGACGTCATTTTTGGTCATAGGACGTCATCAGACCAAAATTATGACGTCATTTTACCGTCATTTTAATGACGTGTTTTTGACGTCGTTGAAATGACGTCTTTTCGACGTCATTTTTTTGTCATACTAGCTCATAAAAATCTAATGACGTCATGTTTAGAAAACCCGCCAGAAAAATTTTGTGACATTATATAATTCGTGTCAAAATCCAACCGAAATATCATATGACAGAAAAATAAGACTAATAATTTTACAAAATTAAAATAGAAAATATCTCTACCGATAGATGGCGCAATGGACAATAAACTACCACGCTTATTCAACATCTTTGCTTTTTATTGCCTACACCGTACCGATGAGACCAAAATATTTCGAGACCGGTCTGCGGTTGGTGATCTCAATTAGCTTTGAAGAAAATATCTTCGGCTTGTGTAAAAATATGCATCTCCAGGTTGGACTGTGTCCCCAGAGATGCGACCTTGCAGTGCAAGGAAATTGCAAGCAGTAAGGAGTTTTTTCCTATTTTAGTTTTCAAATAAAATTTCTTATCATTTTAGCTTCAAAAAAAGACTATATGCGTCAATTTTTCGTCATCTTAAAGACGTCATTAACGGGACTGTCTCTGTGACTTAGGGAGGTCAATTTAACGTCATTTTGTCGTCATCTTATGACGTCTTAGCTGACCAAATGTGACCAAAAATTACTAAAAAGAGACGTCAATAAGACGTCAGCTTGCTGCTTGGGAAATTTACACTTAAATGTATAATTATTGTTAATTTTAGTAAATTTGATTGTACTTTTACAACCTAAAAGCAAATTTCCATTTTGTGTGTAATGGTAATAAAAAGTGCAACAAATGGTAATTTTAAATATATTTTACATATTTAATGTAAATGCACAGTTTTAATGTAAATCATGAGAAGTATTTTACATTAGAAGAAATGGTATTTTATTGTAAATTCACCCTCACTTTTTACAGTGTACCTCCATTGACGCTATACAGGAAGCAAAAAGCAACAGATTATTAAAAAACTAACATCTATGAATTTCTGGTGCGTGTTAAAAAAACAGTACCAAAATACCTAACTTTTTTTCGTAGGTACAATATTAACTTTGAAGGAAATATAGCGATACTATTAATAAATGAAATTCAATAAGTTTTTAGAACGTTTCAATTATGCTTAATCACTTTACAAAAGAAATAGGGGTTTGTTTAAAAATGTCAACAAGTTGGTAAACCCTATTCTCAAAAGAAATTCCAGCAATAAAATTCAGGTTGTCAAAATGTCGACCAAAATTGTATGAAAGAAAAACTACATGAATAATAATTTCACACAAAAAATCTTTCAAACTTTAAAAGCGCCTAAACTGTAAAAACACCTTTAGGAGCAAAAATAAAAATATACGAATCTAAAAACCCATAAGCTTAAACCATAAACTGGCCCGAAACCCATCATCTTTTTTAAAAACATTTTTGCAAAAAAAAGAATAAAAGGACCACACAATACTTCAAAAGGTTCAAAATCGAATGGGAACACCATAAAAACGAATTTCAATAACCACGTTGTGGCTTAAAGGAAAAAAATTAACTGAATTTTAGATGCATATTCGGGGATATTTGAAAGTTTTATGTATTTCAGAATGCTTTAAAATTATACAGGGCGTTTTGAACGATATGATTTTTAGACAATAAATTAAATTATACAGGATTACTAAGGCGAGTGCCCTATTAAAAGATCCTTTTAATTAAGTTATGTCGGTATCTATAGGGCAAATATCTTTAGTCTCTTTAGAGTTTTGAAATTGAGCCTCTTCGTAAATAAAAAGCATATCACCCATATCGTGATACTCGCGTACCAAACACATCTTTGTATCAAAATGCACGCACTGACACAGTAATACATACTTAAAAGAAAATATGATTTCATTTCGGGTAAACATTACTTGCATTAATGTATGCAAGAAACTATCAAACACTTTTTTCCCGACGTAGGTATTTATTTTTTTGCCTACCAACACCATGTCGCGTACAATGTTGCCAATTGTGTGAGGGATTTTTTTGTCTGGTATTTATTTATCAAGAAAACTATTTCTTTTAGGGACAGTTAATTAATAAATATAATGTATTGATTTATTATACGATATGAGGCATATGATTTTAAATAATTAAGGGGCAAAATTAATTGATTTTATAAATGAAAACAAATAAGTTCGGCAAAGTGTGTTCCGGCGCTTTGGTCTTTTGGTGGCCCTTAGTGTCGATACATTTTGCACTTTGTCCATCTTGTTGAGCTAACCACTAAATTTCTGGACTCTTTGTTTGACCTCCGGACAGTGCGGACGTGCGTAGAGGACTACAAAGTTCTTCCCGGAGTGGCGGTTGGAGGTGCCGTACGGACGTTTTTACCTTTGAGGATCAAGGAAAGATTCACGATAAATTGACGGCATCTTTCTTCTGGATCTAAGCGCTGTGAGCGAAGATTCCTATAAGCTGATGGTATCCTGTTTGGTGGTGAACACGAGGTATTTCTCAAATGGCGGGAAATAGATGGGCGTGCCATGGGAACTGTCAGTAGTCAAAGTGAAGGTTATACCTAACACCAGTAGCAGATCTTGGTTTGACAGTCGACAATTTATGCATGGCATCGATTGTAGAATTATTTTTGTTTTCTTTTGGAATTTCTGGGAACTACGAGCTCGATTATCCAGATTTTCCGCCGACAAAGCCCTGTAAAGCATAGTCCGGCAGGGGAGACTGGTGGATTGGACCTGAAGGGACCAAAACCAAGAAAAAAATAGAATAGAATAGAACACTAAATTTCTTACCTTGGCCGCCGGCAGGATTCGAACCTACCTTACCCGACTTCCCGGACATATGTTATAGGAAACTTTTTTTAGAATAATGCAAATAATCACGTTTTGAAGTGTATGTATATGAAAGCATAGAGCCTTTATTTTACTTTTTAAAATTAGGCGAAATCTAAATTCAAGGTTCTGATATTTTTTGACAGGAATTCGAATAGTTTGGTTTCCAGACGACGAAATTATTATAAAAATGTAAACATTCGGTACTTTTTGTCACTTAAAATTTCCCTCAGCTTTCATAATTTACTAGGTAACCATAAACTTTTCTTTGTTTATGATGTTGTATTAAGCGCATAATATTAATGAAAATTATAATTTCTTATCACGTCATTTACAGTTTTTTTATGACGCAAAAGCGTAACTGCAATAAGTTATAACAACACATTTATATGAATTTTTATATTTTCTATGACCGTATTGACCGCTTTGTTGTAGGAGTTTTTAGTTTTTGCATTACCTATGGTAAAACAACACTAGTTTTCAGCAAATTTTAGACTGGTTTCTCTCTCTCTATTTTTTTCTTGGTTTTGGTCCCTTCAGGTCCAATCCACCACTCTCCCCTTCCAGACTATGCTTTCCAGGGTTTCGTCGGCGGAAAATCTGGATAATCAAGCTCGTAGCTCCCAGAAATTCCAAAAAGAAAACAAACAATTCAACAATCGATGCAATGCATAAATTGTCGGCTGTCAAACCAAGATCTGCTACTGGTGTTACGTATAACCTTCACTTTCACTACTGACAGTTCCCATGGCACGCCCATCTATTTCCCGCCATTTGAGAAATACCTCGTGTTCACCACCAAACAGGATACCATTAGCTTATAGGAATCTTCGCTCACAGCGCTTAGATCCAGAAGAAAAATGCCGTCAATTTAGCGTGACTCTTTCCTTGATCCCCGAAGGTAAAAAACGTTCGTACGACACCTCTAGCCGCCACTCCGGGAAGAACTTTGTAGTCCTCTACGCACATCCGCACTGTCCGGAGGTCAAACAAAGAGTCAGAATTTTAGGTCATTTGATTTTTTGTTGTTCTCCTCCTCTTTCGGGTTGATCCTTGGCGGTCTGGCTGGCGCCCAGCTGTGAGCTTGACATTTAGAGCTGCCACTGATATGTCAAAAATGCAGACCTTGGTCATATATTATCGTTCCAAGTTTCATTAAAATATACCAAACGGTTCAGAAGTTAGAACGGGGATGACTGTATAATTAGCAAAGATAAAAGTTTCTGGCAATAAAAAATATGTTTGGTAAAACCATCTAAAGACAAGAAATAAAAAAATTTGTTTCTTAAAATGTTTTCAAAACCTTGGATTACTAGGATGCGAACTAATAAACGCAACCGCTAGTGTCAGGTCGTTGAGTGCACAACCGACGTGAGGTGGGTTCAAATCCTGCCGGCGGCCAAGGTCAGAAATGTAGTGGTAAGCTCAACAAGATGGACAAAGTGCAAAATGTATCTACGCTAATAGCCAACAAGGACTATTCTATTCTATTCTATTTTTTTTTCTTGGTTTTGGTCCCTTCAGGTCCAATCCACCACTCCCCCTTCCGGACTATGCTTTCCAGGGCTTCGTCGGCGGAAAATTTGGATAATCGAGCTCGTAGCTCCCAGAAATTCCAAAAAGAAAACAAATAATTCAACAATCGATGCAATGCATAAATTGTCGGCTGTCAAACCAAGATCTGCTACTGGTGTTACGGTATAACCTTCACTTTCACTACTGACAGTTCCCATGGCACGCCCATCTATTTCCCGCCATTTGAGAAATACCTCGTGTTCACCACCAAACAGGATACCATCAGCTTATAGGAATCTTCGCTCACAGCGCTTAGATCCAGAAGAAAGATGCCGTCAATTTAGCGTGAATCTTTCCTTGATCCCCGAAGGTAAAAACGTTCGTACGGTACCTCTAACTCCGGGAAGAACTTTGTAGTCCTCTACACACGTCCGCACTGTCCGGAGGTCAAACAAAGAGTCAGACTGGTTTCTCAATGCGTAAATAATTGTTAAAACTTCCTTATACGTAAGATTTTTGGTATATCCGAACGCCACAATACCTAATTTAAGTTTTCGCTTAGAAAAATTGTGAACAATATGGCAACACCACGTGATTGTGTCTATGGATGACACCTGAATCAAAAGCAGTCAAACCCTAAGGCTTTAAAAATATCTGAAGGACGATATATAAAAAAATTCAGGTCGTATTTTATATCTCCTAATATAATGCTCACCCTAGAAATTGGGACACTCTATACAGTAGCATTTAAAAAGAACGGTCATTTTTTTCCTGATATTAAAAATATTTTCTTTAACTGACATGTTTAATAAATCTGTTTAAAACTAATATTTTCGATAAAAAAATTAATAAATCAGTGGCGTAGATAGATTTATTTCCTGGAAGGGGGGAGGAGGGTAATATTTCATAAAACCTTTCTTATTTGCACTAAAATTTTATGCTATAAAGTGTGACTTTTAAGTATTCAAATTTCAAAACTTTATAATTGACGAAAACATGTAAATGTAGGTATACTCAAGTAGGAGAGAAACAGATGTCGAACGCTACCGAACGCGGAGGCCGATTGTGCCTCTTCCGCGCTCTTGCCTGCACTTCAAGCCTTAAATGGAACGCTATATTACAAGTCCCAAGAAAATGCCAGTGACTCCAAAAGAAGATTATGAAAATCTAAAATCCACCAATAGGTATAGATGGGCCCATATTTAATTCATTCTGAAAGCGATGCCGCCAAGAATACAAAAAATGATAAAGTAAACAAACCTTTTCGAATGCACATGGTCTCGGACAGAGGCTGATTACATATTTTTAGATAAATAATAAAAAATACATTGCTAAAATACGTATCACCTACTTACAAAACATTCTCTTATTTCGCCTCTGCCTATTATAAAACCGGTGGCACGTAGCGTGGTACTAGAAACTCGTCGGGTTAAATATTTTTTGTTGCAATAAATCATTTTTCACAAAAGGGTTTCTTTACTTCATCATTTTTTGTGTACTTGGCGGCATCGCTTTCAGAATGAATTAATACCTTAAAAATAGTTAAAGATAAACATTTGGTACCTTTATTTAAATAACATTTAGAATTGACCACAGCATCCAAAATGTTGTAATAAATAAAGTGTTTCATTAAGAAAACGCAACATTTATGGCGTTAATCTTTTGTTTTTTGTGCAATTATATTTTCATTACGATTTTTAAATTCTCCCAGCTAAAATACATCGATTGGCTATATTGAATTGCTTAAAAATACTGGGCAAATTAGAAAATATGCCGGTTTTCCTGTTAAAATACAAAGTTAAGTGTTATATTGCAAAAACTTTCTTAACCCAGTAGTTTTCCTCATAATCCATAAAAAGTATCATTTGCTTCTATAAAAGCGTTAATAGGATAAACGCAACGCGCTCCTTTCACGGAAAAATATTATGAAAATCACGTACGAAAAATATCCATAGTAAAAATTCATTTTTATTAAGTATCGTTTCCGCTGGTTAATAGGCAGCAAAACTGGTGAATAATAATCGATTCGAGAAAAAGGGGGTCACCACTATACCCATACCCATACATAATACGTACACCTTTTTGTTATTTTAATCGAATTATATATTCTTGATGGAATTAAACAGTGTTACTACAGCGGCGACGGAATTTATTTTATGTAAAAATGCTGCATAAATATCTTTTTGCACTTCCGGGACTAAAGTGGCTACTTAAGTCTCTTTAAACAGGGACTAAAGTAGTATATTTAATCCCTAGGGACTGAAGTGTATTACAGCAACAAACAACACAACTTCTTCTTCACATCAACGACCTTCTTTCTTCCACAACCAATCCCATTCATAGATATGCTGACGATAGCACCCTTCACTCCACTTTTCAGGTTCCCAAACCAATCTCTCAACCCGACTTGGAAAGCAAACGCAGGGCGATGCAGATATCTCTTTTACAGGATCTCAATTTGATATTGGATTGGGGCGCCAAAAATCTCGTTTAATTTAATGCATCCAAAACATAATCATGTTCCTTGTCGCGAAAAAATCATCAAACACTCATCCTTTGCTTATGAGTGGCCAGGTTTTGCAGAGTAGGGACACATTTAACCTTGTGGGCCTCACATTTGAGAATAACCTTAACTGGCATAAACACATTTTATCTATAGCCACCGCGACATCAAAATCCAGCAAAAAAGCTTGGATTTCTCTTCCGAGCCAAAAAGTATTTTTCTACTTTCAATTTGTACACTTTGTATGTGTCCCAAATTCGACCCTCTCTGGAATATTGTTCTTATGTTTGGGGAATGGCATCCCCTACAACCCTCAGCATTCTTGATGCCATTCAAAGAAGAGCTGTTCGTCTTATTAATGATCCTTTACTTACTCAAAGACTTCCTTCTCTTGCCCATCGTCGAGCTGTGGGAGATCTATCGCTCTTCTATAGATACTTTTACGGCTTCTGCTCCGACAAATTATCCAGTATAGTTTATCCTCTTGCAGCTCCTAACAGAGAAACTCATGGTACCGCACGTATGCATCCCTATACGGTCCAGTTTCGTTCGTTCCTTTATCCCTACTCTTCCTCTTGCCTTGCTTAAGATACCCACGGTACGTAAGTATTTAGGCTTTCAGCCTTCGTGGATTGTCCAAAGATAAAAAAAAAACAATCTTAAAATGCAGCGCATCCTCATAGCATTTTTAAATGCTATAAATCCCTTCCACCATTCTGCTATGTACTCTCCTACAATTCACCGCTGCACACAGGGTACTAAAGTGACTTAATCTCTTCAGTGGTTGTTCCACTCGCGGGATTAAATGGGTCACTTTAGTCCCTTATTAACATACTATTATTATGCAGTTAATACTCTATACAGGGCGAATCAAATCGCTTTTTTTTATTTGCTAACAGATTTCTACTAAGACGAGTGAGTGTTATGTGTGAAGCTATTTCTTTCTTCTCCTCGCAAAGTCTACGTGTTGTGGGAAGATTGTTTAGGTCCATTTTCTGTGTTTTCTTAGATGATAGTAACTTGTCAAAAGTTCTACTACTTGCCTTAACTGAGTACGCTCCAGATGGAGGACCTCAGCTGTTAGTTACTTGCAAGGGTCGTCCAGAGTTTCCTTCGCATGTTTTTAATCAGGTGATGTATGCCAACGATTTGAATGTTGTTTAAAAAACATCACCTTGTTGTTGTTTTCATTACCTGTTTAGACAGTCCGAAGATTCTAGGACTTTCAAAATGACCCAGCTTTTATTCCCAAGTATCCAGCAAGCTAGAGGGGTTCTATCGTATTCTTCCTGGTTTGACTTTTATTAAAAAGGTAAAAAATAAAATACAAGTGGCGCACAAAGAAATGGAGAAGTCAATGTTGAATATATCCTTAATAGAGACAGAGTTTTAAACCATATAATTAGGGAAACATCCGGTGTTATGGACGCAGTTAAAAGAATACAACGCTGAAATAAAACTGGGCAGGACATGTTGCCAGAGTAAAAGATAAATGATGGACTAAGAAGATTCTGTAATAAAGACGTAGAAATCATGCGAAATCCAAATGGAGGACAAATCCCAACAAAACCGACGATATCAAGCACATCCAATACACCTGGATTCAGAGTGCTCAAGACCGAAAACAATAGAATGAGTTAGAGGAGGCCTATGTGCACCAATGGAGTCAAAATAGCTATTGATGATGATAATTATAATGTTCCTGGCAGCAAGCTATTTTTATTATTTTGGCACTCCATCGTAAAACGATTGGAATTAAAGGTTTTTAAAGCAGCCTGACTGACTAAGAGAATACAAAAATCTTACAGTTGTTATATTCCGGTTATATATATTTTTGTCTAATATACCTACTGGGGCTTGCTTCCCTAGTGAGAAGCTTCGGTTTGTTATGAATCTTTTTTAAATACTTTAACAACCATGCCACCGCCTGTCTTTGAACTATCTATGTATTAAAAACCATTCCTTTGTCAAGTGATGAAAATGTTTAGCTAACAAAAGTTAACAATCGTTAAAACACCTTTTTATTAAACAAGTACCCTATAAAAAATATATCAGCAAACGCTTCAGTTTTTCCTACAGCTAATTATGGAAATTTTAACAAGCCTCTTATAATACCGGTATCTAGAAATCTGGAAAATGCATGTGGTCATGGTCAACCTAACCCAAAAAAACTAAAACTCTTTCTTCTAACTATAAATATATTTATATTACTTCTTTTATATCTCTGTAAAGTATTGGAAAAATTATTTACCACCCAAATCCTGAAGTCAAAGAAAGACAAAATTTGGAATGTGAGGCAGTATTAATTTCATTACGGAAGATCTACAATAGGTCGTTGCTTTAGATTACATAACTGAAATAAGCCTATTGAATATCTAGGTGAATCCTAACCAGACCGTTGCATTTGATATATCCAAAGCTTTTGACTAGATCTGACCTGATGCACTCCTCAACAAACTTTTTTCCTACGGTCTTTCAACTAAGCTTTGTACTTTGATCACTAGTTGTTGTCGATCTTCTCTCTTCCACAATCATTTCCTTTTATAGTTCTGCTCACGTTAGTACCCTTTACTACAGGATTCAGTTCCTCAACCTCTAAACCTGACTTAAATAGCAAACTCAGGGGTCCTTTTTTACAGCGCTTTAATTTAATATTGGATAAGGCACCAAGAATCTAAAAAAAAATAGTTATTTTACAACACAATTATGATCCTTGTTCCGACCAATGTCTTCACTTCTGTAAAGAAAATCAAAGAGATATACTTACTGAAGGGACAAGGGGATGTTAACTGTATAAACAAATGAAAATAAAAAGAAGTCATCTTCTAGCTACAGTTTTAATAACATAGACTACGTTTATATCGAATAGTTCAAGCTGGCTTGAAAACAAAGCGGCTTTGAAGCGATTTCCAAGTCTACGTGTTTATTTCGGTAGATAGAAAGTCGATTTAAAATCGAGGTCAAGCACATTTCAGGCCATCGTCATACGCATGCGGCAGTTTTGCATCCAAATTCACAGTAGACATTAGATGAAAAACAAACCTCACTTTTTAATTTGTCCCGTTTTGTGTGCTCTTGTTGGTGTGAGGGTGTTTTAAAGTTTTTTCACCTGTCTTTCCACTCATATTTTGTATAAAAATATCAAAATCATTTATGAAATTGACACTGATGACGTTCGAGGAAGCATTTATCTGAAGTTAGGCAATTATTAAGCCCGCTTGAATCGTTTATATCGTGTTTCTAATCGGCTTCAGTGAAGTCAACCCTACTTATTTTCAGGCTTGACTTGAACGATTCAAGTCACTTTCAAGCGCGTTTATATCGCTTTTTTCAAGCCACTTTTTAAAGCCGCTTTATCTCAATCTAGCTTTAAATATTCGATATAAACGAAGTGATAAATTGACTAGTGTAAGTGCGCCACTGTGCAATTAAATCGCCTATACGGTTTTAAAAATTGTTTTTAAATATGCGAAGGAATGTGTTTATTAGTCATTGACCAAAATCTGATTCCCGCTAATTTTAATGTAATTTTTTATGTTAATAAAATATTGTTTAATCATTTTCGACTTTTTAAATGTCCAAATTAACAACGTTCAATTTATTTTTTAATGAGTAGTCATATAGTAAGACAATTATAATTATTAGAAACTAAAATGATTGTTAAATGAGTATGGTGGCCGAGTGTTGCAATTACAATATGGCGTATAAAAAGTTAAAAAATTTAGTAAAAATGTACAAACTTCCTAATTTGCTGTTCTGTTCTTGTAGTGTGATATTTTTAATGGGTTTTTGATTAGGGTTTTTGATGTATTTAGGATATTCCAGGTTTCTGTTCGCGTGCTTCTCCGATGATAAGCGTTCTGTGGTACTTAATATTTGATTTATATCTTACATCAAAATAATAAAACCAAGAGATAAAATTAATAAATTTGGAGTTGTTTTCTTCATATACTCAGAGCACGCTATCCAAGCCGGTCGATCTTCTAAATCAGACTTCCCAACCAGAACTAACCAGACCTGAAACTCCCTTTTTCTTTTTTCTGAATCCTTCTGCTTTAAGTTTTTAATAACACATAAAGCAGTGAAGCGACCGCTTTAGCGCCAGATCAGAAAGGGTCCAAATTTAAGGTGAAAAAAGGTTAAGAAGAAAAAACTTTACTGTTTTTAAATTGTTGGGTAGTATTTTAATCCAAACTATACATCAAGAGGGGGAGCAAAGTAAAAGAAAGGAGTGAAAATTTGAACCTTAAAACCTTTTGGTTTTCATTTTTTAGTTAGTGGTTTTGTCCCAATTCTACATCTGGAGGGGCACAGTTCCGGATTAACCTATAAGCAAACTAAGCAATTCCTTAGGGCATCACGTTGTAAGGGTACCACAGAGAGGGCACTTATAGGGAGTAAAAAGAGTGAAGATTTTTTTTGCTCATCAAAAATTTTTAATCGTCAAAAGTTTCATGGCTAGGGGGGCATCACAGGAGTGGATTGCTTAGGGAATAAGGTGGTTTTAATCCGGCACTGAGGGCGAAATTACACTTTGCTTTCAAACCCATTTATTCCAGGTGATTTTCATGTTAACAGACAGGGACCGGGTAATTGACTCACCATAAGTTTTACTTTTGGTTGTGATTTATAATGTTCCTTCAAAATTTACGAAACTTTTCTTTATAAGTACCTATTGCTGTCCTGGGAGGCCTCCCTTTGCCAGTTTATTCGTTATTCATTGACTTCATGTTACATTTCAATGTACTTATTTATTACCTCTGGGTAATAACGAAAAAAGGGCGCCCAACGTGCATCTCACGTGCTCCCCACGTTGGGCGCCCTTTAGTAAAATAACTGTGTAGATTATGACGCTCGAAACTTCAAAACACTTATGAAACTTATTACTTACTAAATTATAGAGGTATTGCTGATACAGTATTAACTTATATGATTCTTTTTTGGAATTTGGAATATTTTTAAAACAAAAGTCCAGTTTTTATAGAAGTTAATTCACGAATTAGAATGTGTTGTTATTGTCATGTCCTGTCAAATGTCATTTTTGTTGTTATGAACAACAATTTGTTCACGTTTTTTTTTTTTATTTTAAGGTGGTAAGGACTTTTCTTTTGGTTGGAGGATGTCGACTTGGTTATTAAGGAACGATTTTAAATACCTTAGTTGGGGCCATGATTTATTTTTGACCCAGACCAGAACCATTGCCTACGACACTAATATATAAAAGAATATAATAATAAAAATCTTTTTGCACGATCGGGCGTAAAATACAATTTTACGCCCCCATCTTAGGGCGTAAAATTGCACTTTTACGCCCTAGGGCAAAAAGTATTAAAAACTCCCGTATTTATAAATGAGGGCGTAAAATAGCACGTTTACGCCCTAGGGCAAAAAAGTATCAAAAACGCCCACATTTATAAATTTATAAAACAATATTAAAATTAAATAATGCCCCATTTTTTTATCGTTAAACAACAATTTATTTAAACATATAGTAAAAGTATACTAATTTGAAACATTAAAAGCTGGAAAATTTTATTATTACTACAGAGAATGCTTGTATATTAATTTCAGTCGTACAAAAAATATTGTTTGCACCTCTGGCGTAAAGCACTTTTACGCCCACAGCTGATTGTTGCCCTCGCGGAGCTTGGGCAACAACTTTTAGCCGCGGGCGTAAAAGTGCTATTTTACGCCCTTGGTACAAAAAGACTATTAGTCTGTAATTACATACATAGTGTTTATTTAAAAACTTACCACTCAAGTTATCTGCGAAAAGAGACTGATTTGAGAAAATGACCGAAACACGTCGAGATATTTATTCAGGGTTAACGTTTTTTACGAAAAATTGGACGGCGCCCCTTTAACCCCTTAACCCCCAGAGCTACCACCCTAAAATTCTTATAAAGAAAGGGGTTAAGTGATACATCATTTTAAAGCTCCTGGCGAGTACTTTATAATCCTAGAATATAAAGTCAATATCTTTATCCACACATGGCGGTTTAAAAATTACCTAAATACCTGAATGGGGATGGCCTTATTTCCAAAACTAATAAAGTTAGATGTACTTAATGGTATTTTCTTAAAGCTCTTTTAAAACTTCTTTTAATAGTGATACGAGTGATAATATACAGGGTAGGATAAAAAGTGTATTTTTTTAATGAAGCACCCTGTTTATTATATCACCATTTGAAGAACCTTTTAAAGAGCTTTAAGAAAATACCACATTAAGTACATTTAACTTTATTAGTTTCGAAATACGGCCATCCCAATCAGGTATTTCGGGAATATTCAAAGTACCGCCATTGTCTAGTAGGTTTTATTTACTTTATATTATTATTATTATATTATTTACTTTATATTTTAGGGTTATAAAGTACTCGTCAGGAGCTTTAAAATGATGTATCACTCGACCCCTTTCTCATTTAAGAATTTTGGGGTGGTGGTCCTGGTGGTTAAGGGGCGCCGTGTAATTTTTTGTGAAAGACGTTTCCCTCAATAGCTATCTTGACGTGTTTAGGCGATTTTCACAAATCTGCCCCTTTTGCAGATAACCTGAGTGGCAAGTTTTAAATGAACACCCTGTATAAATGTAACTTAAACAATCTCTTTCATCATAAGTAATAAAAAAGAATAAGGCGTCCAGGACTCTTTGTTTGACCTCCGGACAGTGCGGACGTGCGTAGAGGACTACAAAGTTCTTTCCGGAGTGGCGGCTAGAGGTGTCGTACGAACGTTTTTTACCTTCGGGGATCAAGGAAAGATTCACGCTAAATTGACGACATCTTTCTTCTGGATCTAAGCGCTGTGAGCGAAGATTCCTATTAGCTGATGGTATCCTGTTTGGTGGTGAACCCGAGGTATTTCTCAAATGGCGGGAAATAGATAGAAGCCCTGGAAAGCATAGTCCGGAAGGGGGAGAGTGGTGGATTGGACCTGAAAGAACCAAAACCAAGAAAAAAAATAGAATAGAATAGAATAAGGCGTCCAACCTGGGGCCCGATACCCAGTAAAAATAATCTTGTCGATTATGATGCTCAAAACCCCAAAATATTTAAAGCTAATTTTTATTGGTTTTCCAATAAAGTATTAAAATTTAATATATATATATATATATATATATATATATATATATATATATATATATATATATATATATATATATATATATATAGTTTAGATGTATATTGTTTTATTATTTAATATTCTTGGGATTAAAGGCCAGATAAAACAAAATTTTCTTTATAAAATACTATTTTAATTTTAACGTTTCGGCTCTCGGTATGAGGCCTTCATCAGAACTGGAAATACAAAGAGAAAAAAAGCACAATAGGGCTGTGACCAATTACAAAAATGAATATAGTTACCTTATTAGTGTTTATGTTAAATTTTAACACTGACTGGATATGGAAATTTCTACTATAGTACATATATATTTTAAATACTTCAGTAAACACTTTTTAGTAGTTCTAAATCATAGGTATTTATATCAAGAAATTAGGAATCCATGTAACCCAATTAAAAAAGCTCAACACTGAATTAATTTATGCTTAGTCGACAAGGTCTCAAAACTTTAAGTTTAAAAATTGTTTCTGGCTATTCCACATTTTGTTTTATAGCAAATATGATTTATATTCTATTTTTAAAATAAAAAAAAGGGTTATATGAAAATGTTTTTTAATAGTTAGGGATCCCTGGACCATTTTGACGAGACGCTTAATTTTTTCGTAGTAGCTTACAGGGGTAGCAAGAATTAAGTGTGTTAATTTGAAGAATATCACCCGGAATTAAAGGTATTGATTTGACGATATCAAAAGTTTATTACAAACAGGGATTTTTTCTGGTAATTTTCAAGATAATTATCTAAATAAACCGAAAAAATATGTGTCCTACAAAATGTAAGGATTCTTCTATTAGGATTTATTGAAGAGCACAGTAAGTTCCACCCAAAATGAAAATTTGAGCATTTTTCAACCAACTAGTAAAGAGTAAACTGCTTAATACTTCTGCAACGTAGTATCTCATTATGCACCCTGTACTCTAGAAATCAACAATAAAAACACCATATCGATTTATCAGTAACAATTTAGATCATTAATTTATAATATCATTGCCAAAACTGATCAATTTTATACGGGAATTTCAAAAAGAATCCTCGCATTTCATTTTAGTTTACAGCTAATTCCAACACATGCACTCACAGTTACGCAAGACAATAAAACAAATTTTTCTACATTTAGAAATCAATTTATGACCAAAATATCAGGATTTAATCAAATGCTCAAATATCTCTCCATTAACTGCCAGACAATAACCCAAACGATTATAAAACTCATTTCTTATGTTGGCTAGTTGGTACATCCATATTCGGGCACATTCAGCGAAAATGACATTCCTTAGCTGGACTAAATTTTCATATTTTTTATTGGTAGCTTAGTTTTTAAATGTCCCCATAGAAAAAAATCGTTTGGCAAAAGATCACGTCGATTTTCTTCACATTTGCAATTATTGATTACTGTGCCTATTGTGAAAATAGGCTGCAAACATGTCCGCTACTCTTCGATAACTATTTCCCTGGTAAAACCATTTTATAATAGTGATTTTTTCTTGATTTAAGTAGTTCATTATTTAAGAATGATGTGACATTGATCTGACAACTTGAGAGTAAGAGGTTAAATTATTTTTCTAGTATTTTATTATAAACTTCTAATAATACAAGGCGGGTAAGAAGATAGGGGATTCGTAAGTTATTTTAGCATTTATCTCTTAGCTGGCGGACTGAGAAGAGCTGAAATTTGTGCACTGGGTATAACTTTTTATGCTCTTTAAAAAATCCTAATTATATTTTCTTCTAAAATAATTAGGGGAGCCAATATTGGACCACTTCAAAATTTACATGGGATTCCCTATGTCCTGCTCCGACGGAGTAACACCCGGTATATGGTTAACTAACCACCTTTTTTTCTGTTGATTAAATAATTTTTATATAATTTAACACCCACATTGTCCTACAAATTGCGAGATAAGTCATCCTGGTTTTTGATATTTATCAAATCAACATATTTAATCTCTGCTACCCTTGTATGTTACCACCAACGAAAATTGTAGTAAGGAAAAAAGTTGGGCGTCTGGTTAAAATGAAGCTACTCACGAAAAATTAGCTTGTTAGTAATGACTTGGTAAAATGGTTCAGAGATTCCTAACTATAATAGTTATGGCGTAATGACAATCACATATAATTCAGTTGTGACAGGCACATTCGTTGTTTTCAAAAATAGGAAGGATTACCTTATTTTCTTTATCTAATAATATGAAAATATATTTTCTTTGTATTTTTATTTATTCTCAAGAGTTTTTATTTAAATATTTTACCTTTTTTTAACACATAAATCTGTTACAAAAACATAAATTACATATTTTTAGAATAGAACGGGTAAGATTAATTATAAAATTATTATTTTCTTTTAAATACTTTACTGGAAACCAAGTAAAAAGCATCCGAGCATGACATCTACTTTTCTGGCTCGAAGGACCAATATTTTAATTAAGATGTATTAAAATATTGGTCCTTCGAGCCGGATCTTCTTTAATAACAATCTTTAGGTTTTCGTCTGTTTTAAATAGTTTTGGTTTGGTTACCTAACATCTTTTAGCTTTTGTAACGTTGGTCTTTTACATCATCTCTTCTTTAAAAATAATCTTTCGTTTACATTGTAAATAAAAGTGTAATAATCAATAAAACATTTTTTTAATATAAATATACTATTGCGATAATAAGTATAACGCATAAAAATATAAACGTATTCCATAAAAATTAAAATATTGGTCCTCCGAGCCAAATATTCTTGATTTGCAAACGATTCAAGGTGTCGCCACTTGCCATTTACGTTCATTCACAAAAACATCGCCAACTTATTTACCTATTCCACAGGCAAAACACTAAAACTACGCCAAAACATCGAAAATAACCGCTCCCCTCCCCCCTCGAAGCCCTGCCCCTCGGCGAATCACAGTCGCACAATTTTACAGAAATTCCTAATCGGGCGGTGGGGGTAAACGCGTCGCACGGCACGCTCGATTTTACGGAATCTGAAAACGTCAAGAAACAAACGAACGTGAGTCGGACGTCGCAAGTTCGACTGTTCGTGTCGGTTATTTGGATCGTAGGGTGCTACGAAAGCTGCGAGAGATATTTTTGTTTTTTTTCGATTGTTTTCGAGCTCGACTTGCTACGATTTTGAGTTTTACCGGCAATAACTCTTTAGATTTTGTTTTAAACAGTCTTTTATTTTGTGAGAACAATTTGATTTTGGTGAATTTTGGAACTTTTTGACTTGTTTTAAAGTCTTTTAGTATAAGCCGCAAAGTGTCCTGTTGAACAAAAACTGTGTACTTTATTAAAAATAATTGTTGACATTTTGTGATAAATTATTTAAAATAACTTCTGGATTGTAAAAAGTGCCTTAAAACTGTGTTTTCTGGATTTTGTATTTATTTATGGTGTTAAGGAAAATGACATAAAAGTGAAGATTGGATAAAGCTTACAGCCAAAAAGGTATTTTTTTTCTTTTGAATTAGAACCTTATATTGGGGTTCAACTTTAAACTGACACATGACATTCATACAAGGTGGATGTAAAGTTAAAAAAATAGATTTGGGAAATTTTCAAGATATGAAAGAAAAAAAAATTTATATACAATTTAAAATGAAAGACACAACAATATACAGTGAATTTTAAAAGGCAGCCTCCTCAGAAAATCAGCCCCACGTTGGGCGCCTTTTTTCTGATTATGGTTCATTATGTTAAATTTCAGTAACAGTAACAAATTTGATTCTAATTATGTTTACATATGAAAAATTTTAAACTGTTTCAACTTTGCATCATTGATATTCAAATCTTGATATTTTTATAATCTACAATATTTTTTACACATTGTATAAAGCTTATAATATTACCATTTTAATCATATAATATATTAAAAGAGCCATGAATTTAATCTATTACACTATACAACATATTTTGAGCATGATTTTGCTTGGAAAATAGTTGAATGTACAATAATTAAATCTTTAAACTAAAAACTCAGGTCCGCGAGGCGGCTGAGGTGTTTCCTTTTAATTATTTCCTATGAAACTATTTTGCCAAGCACATACATGCAAAAATATGTTTAATCAATTTAAATTTATAGGTCGAGTTGAATACGGCTAGATTATTTCCTAAGAAACTTACATTAAGGTCAATAACAAGGAATTTTATCAAAAATAATATCTGACATTTTTTAAATATTTTGACAATCAGTGTGGTTGACCGAAATTTATTCGTATATGTGATGCTGGCAAAATATTTCGATTGTATGAAAGTTTATTGCTTAGCAATTTCGTAAACGATATTTATAACAAAACCACGAAGCGTTAGATGAGTGGTTAAAAAAAGGTTATGTATGAAATTATCATAACAAACTTGAATAAAACAAGACAAATATTTTGCCTAAAAATAATTTTCTCGGATGATATTTAACAAGCCTATTTCACGAAAAGTAGTCAACGGTAACAACCAGTCTTCAACGTCTAATTTTGCATATAAACCAACAATAGTTTTTACCTTTTTACTTAAAAAACTAAAATTTCATAACGGGGGAAATAATCATCACAAGGTCTATAAATTTAATAGATTAAACTATCCAACATATTTTAGAAAAGATTTTACTTTGAAAATAGTTAAATGTACAATAATTTAATACAAACACGAGACCGCGAGGCGGTCGAGTATTTTTATTTAAAATTAAAAACTCGAGACTGACAGGTCAAGGGTTGCCAAGCCAATCTTGCAAAAAATATTTGGGTGGTTTAATCGATTTAAATTTTTAGATCGAGTGGTATACGGCTAGATTATTTCCTGAAAAACATTAAAGCCAATAACATAGAATTTTACTGATATTAAAGTTTGACATTTTCTATCAATTTTGACAACTAGATTGGATGGCAGAACTTTATTTGCTGATAAACAGTGCATGTGATTTAATCACTTATCTAAACAAAATGTATTTAAAAATGGTGATGCCTGATTGGTATATTTTATAATAATGAACATAATCAGCTTTATAATTTTAATATTAAATGAATAAGCTTTAATCTGCTTACGATCCACCCTGTATATTTCAATTCATTGTTTCATTTAAATCACATCCTTCAACTGCCTTGCTATAGTAAATTCGTTACAATTTAAAAATGTATGATATTAATATGTTTTTTATGAATTTTAATTTAAGGTTATTATCTTTACACAGAACTATACGAGTTGTCAACCTTAATACAAATTACTTCAATTCGAATTATCATTTGCCAATTTTTTTAAAACCAGTCATTTGTTATTTCTTTTATTGTTTATCTGATTAATCAGTTTTGCAAAATAGAGAGTTGATTTATGGTTATTTAAATATCAGAGGTCACTAGCCATAAGGGAGGTAACAAGGCAACGAATTAAAAACGTTTTACTTAAAACATCTTAAAGTATTCCTCAGAGGTACTATTTCTGGTATATTTAAAAAAGGAAAAAACAGTTTTTAACTTTGAACCCAGCATAATAACTGAATAGTTTTTTTTTGTTCTTGTATGTAAAGTAAAACTGAGAAGAACTCAAAAGGTGATGCTTCTTCAATATTTAATTTTTACCGGAAAATTCTATTATCAGTGTATGAATATGACATTATTAAAACTATTCTTAGGGTGTTTTGGACATGTAGAATTTAATAGTAATGACGGCACTGTTGCCCGATTTCCTATTTTTGTGCTACACGTGATTTTTTCAGTTTTTTAAATAAAAGGCTCCATTTATTTTTATTACATTAAATTGGGCGGATAAACCGCTAAAGCTGTGTTTACAAAATTTGGTTTTTAGGGGTTTTTAGGCATCCCTAATTGATATATATATATATATATATATATATATATATATATATATATATATATATATATATATATATATATATATATATATACAGATCAAGAGCTCAAAAAGATTTTCTTCCTCTTTAGATTCACTAGCTTTTTGTCAAATACTTTGTGCATATTAGCCCTAAACAGCCCACGCGTTGTTGCCATGTTGTGCATAATTTCCTATCTCATAGAAAACGCTAATTTGACAACGTCGAGCTTCAGTACATTACAAATTAACTTTTTAAATATTGTAGTTTTAATACCCGGTAATTTTGCTATTATTTTTGCACTTAGAGACAAAAAACTGTCTTTTACGTAACAAGTAGCCATTGGCTGTAAACTAATGCTTCATTTTAATAAAATAAATTTACGGTTATTCTAAACGGTAAATTTACCATACGTTATCGTACCAGTATAAACTCCCTAATAAAAATACCATTCTTTGCCGTTTTCTCCCGACCAAGGTAAAATAACAATAATGGCGGACAGAAAAGCCATTGTTATGAGCCGCGGCGACCCACTCGCCGAATTTGAATAAATTGAAAATTTATATGGTTTAAGGATTGGCATGAACTAAATGTGTTTCTTAAACAGATCTCGAGAATTATAATAATTTTCTTATGGGAACATTAACAGTCGTTTTATTTTTTCTTAGCGATCTCTGTTATCTGTTGAACATTCTATTCCCTATATGTTCATTAGGTTTAATAAAACTTTACGTATATTTATGGTATTTTCTTAATACTGCTACAAATTTGAAATTTTAAAGTAATTTCTCTCTCTCTCTCTCTCTCTCTTTTTTTTTTCTTGGTTTTGGTCCCTTCAGGTCCAATCCACCACTCTCCCCCTTCCGGACTATGCTTTCCAGGGCTTCGTCGGCAGAATATCTGGATAATCGAGCTCGTAGCTCCCAGAAATTCCAAAAGAAAACAAAAATAATTCTACAATCAATGCAATGCATAAGTTGTCGGCTGTCAAACCAAGATCTGCTACTGGTGTTACGTATAACCTTCACTTTCACTACTGACAGTTCCCATGGCACGCCCATCTATTTCCCGTCATTTGAGAAATACCTCGTGTTCACCACCAAACAGGATACCATCATCTTATAGGAATCTTCGCTCACAGCGCTTAGATCCAAAAGAAAGATGCCGTCAATTTAGCGTAAATCTTTCCTTGATCCCCGAAGGTAAAAACGTTCGTACGGCACCTCTAACCGCCACTCCGGGAAGAACTTTGTAGTCCTCTACGCACTACTGCACTGTCCGGAGGTCAAACAAAGAGTCTAATGCGATTATCGTTTCAACGATCGAATCTGCTTGAGTCGTACAAACTGTCGTACAAAAGGTAAAGATGGGCCCAAATTTAATTCATTCTGAAAGCGATGCCGCAAAGTACACAATAAATGATAAAGTAAAGAAACCCTTTTGTGAACAATGATTTATTGCAGCAAAAATATTTAACCCGACGAGTTTCTAGTACCACTCCACATGCCACCGGTTTTATAGCAGGCAGAGGCGAAATAAGAGAATGTTTTGTAAGTAGGTGTTACGTGTTTTAGCAATGTATTTTTATTTTTTATCTAAAAATATGTAATGAGGCTCTGTCCGAGGCTATGTGCATTCGTAAAGGTTTGTTTACTTTATCATTTTTTGTGTACTTGGCGGCATCGCTTTCAGAATGAATTAAATATGGGCCCATCTTTTATATAGCTTGTGAGCCGTTTAGGTCCTATAGGTGTCTTTATTGGTTTGATTGGAAATATCTAAACAAATATGTCTTAAAAATTATTTTAGGCGTACATACACACACGCTTCAAACAATCCACACACAAAACAGAAAAAATTAATGATCCGAAATAGTTTATTATTGTGCTCTCAAAAAACCATCAATCATCCCGTGCTGTTTTAAATATAAATAAAAGAAACTCGCAGAGGAACATCGATGGGTCATTTATCTCTGTTCTCTTTTTTCATCAATATAATTGTCTGAAAATCGTTGTAATTGGAAAAAATTTAACATGGCGGTCGGTATTTCTTCCAATTTGAATGATTTGAATGTTGTGGTAATGAAATGTTAACGAGAAGTTTTCTGGATGTACAGTCGTCGTCAATAAAACAGTTACTTTTTGAATAAAATTTTTCTTTACCACGGCCAGAGACAAGAATGAGACGAGCAACTAAATGTAAATAAATTATCCGAGAGAGAGATAGCTGCTGGGCCTTCCTTGTCTGTCTTCAAGGAAGGTAAACGCAGATGGCGCGTGAGTCGACTTTATCGTTTGCCCGCCAAATTCAAATTATATAGATGTTCTATTTTTGCTCTTAATGTTAGGTACTTGTTTTTGTTTTCTATTAATATAAAATATTGGGGTTTAGTTCAATAATTACACACACCTAATTAAAAATGTCATTTATTTGGATTTTATAAAGATTTTTTCTTACAGATAACCATGTCAATATTACCTTAAATTATCTGTTGAAAAGCACAAATTTAATATATACACTGTGATCACTAATAAAAGTCAATATTCAAAGTCCTATTAAAGGTAAAAAACCACGAAACACACAATAAATCACAGAAAATGTAAACAAACTGTCCAAACAAATCGGCCATTGAAAAATATCAAACACAAATATCGAATAACATTTTGGCACATTTCGGCGTGACTGCCTGCGGCAACGTTGTCAAGTTAAAAATATTCGATTTATGGTATTTCTTTCTCTTAATTAGATGCGAGCCAAAAAGGACATTAAAGTTTACATACAGAAATTGTAAACAACTTGGCAACCTGGGCAAAGCGATGATTGCTCCATCTACGATAGCCTGCCATGATGAAAGACAAAGACATATTTATTGGAACTAGCGTTAAACCAGAAAGAGATAAATACAATGGACAAATTGTTAGGACCAGTTACTCGTCTCATTGTTGTCTCTGCCACGGCTGTACACTGTACAGGACTATCCAATGGGGACTACATCGATGGGTCATTTATCTCCGTTCTCTTTTTTTTCAATAATATAATCGTCTGAAAATCGTTGTAATTGGGAAAAATGTAACATGGTGGTCTGTATTTTTTCCAATTGATCCGAATGATTTAAATAGAGAATTATTGCACAGTAAAAATAAGGCCAGGCACTAATAATACCGGCCTTATTTTGACATCTGAGCTTGCGCAAATGCATGGTAGGATAAGGACTCCCTTAATAAGTATAGTGCCCGGCTTTATTTATGTCGGTTTTAGGTCGTGCCTTATTATGGCCTTATTTTAACTTCGGAACTGTTCGTCTAACCGAACGGCACCCAATCACAAAATCGAAAAGTCTTTAGAAGTAAAAATACTTAAAACCTTGGTTTTTGACATGTATTTCAGTAATTGTGTTAAAAAACCCCTACAACACAAAACAATAAAGAAAAACTACTAAAATTTGTTCCCCTTTTTTTTAGGTTAATGGTGCTGTCAACATGATTTGCAATAACTCTAAATATTGGGTACAAGCACTATTTAAATAAGGCTGGTATTAATAATACCTTAGCTTAATAAGGCAACTTGCAATAATTCTCTAATGTTGTGTTAATAAAATGTTAAGGAGAAGTTTTCTGTATGTACAGTCTTAATCAATAAAAAAGTTGCTTTTTGGAATACATTTTTTCTTGACCACGGCTGTACAGAATTATTTATTGGGGACTAAACAAAGACATATATTTTTAAATATAACAATAAAAAGATCTAAAATCTTACAAGACAAGTGCTTATATAAATTAACATTATTTTACAAAAATTTAAACGACTCCAAAAAACTTATATTTTCTTTTTCTGCTTTTTATTAACACGCTTTTATTAACTTGGGTTGTAACTATCTATCTATCAATCTATCTATCTGGCTGCCTATGTAACGGAATCTTTGAGCCTAATTTTAACCAACTTCCAGCTATTCAATTTCTTTGAAACTTTGCACACGTATTAAGGAAACATGACAATGCAATAATCTGCAAACAGTATCCCGTTATCTTTTTTTAATCGCCAGGAAAAAAATTCCATTATATTATAAAAACAACACCTAGGTTGCCATCTGTTGGCAACATTTCAAACTTTGCTATTAAATGAAGAAGAAATTTTTAGTGGGTTGCAATATATTGGAAACGGTCCAAACATTGCCTGGATTGCCATCTGTTGGCAAAATTTCAAACTTTGCTACTTAATGAAGAAGAATTTTTTTAGTGAGTTGCAATCTGTTGGAAAAATTTTAAAATTTGCCACTCTTGTTCATTAAAAAATTTTTTCGCCATTTTGTCAAGAGTAGCAGAAACTAAAAAATGAAAAATAATTAATAGTTTAAAAAACTAAAAAACACGCTTTTATATGCAACCGAACTAAAAATTAGAAAATAATTTTTCATTAAAAAAATATTGTCACTTCATAGTAAAAGCGTGGGTTGCTTAATATATTAAATGTTATAATTATTATATTTGCAAATATCTATGATGGAAAAGGTATGAAAAATAGTAAAATGCACCCCACGCTTTTATTCTGAAGTGACAAACTCTTTGTAATGAAAAATTATTTTCTAATTTTTAGTTCGGTTGCATATAAAAGCGTGTTTTTTTAGTTTTTTTAAACTATTAATTATTAGGTTAATGGTACTGTCAACATGATTTGCAATAACTCTAAATTATGGGTACAAGCACTATTTAAATAAGGCCGGTATTAATAATTCCCGAGCTTAATAAGGCAACTAGCAATAATTCTCCAATGTTGTGTTAATAAAATGTTAAGGAGAAGTTTTCTGTACGTACAGTCGTAATCAATAAAAAAGTTGCTTTTTGGAATACAGTTTTTCTTGACCACGGCTGTACAGGACTATTTAGTGGGGACTAGACAAAGACATATATTTTTAAATATAACACATTAAAATGATCTAAAATCTTACAAGACAAGTGCTTATATAAACTAACAATATTTTACAAAAATTTGAACGACTCCAAAAAATAAATAATACTCACTAAAAACTTATATTTTCTTTTTTCTGCTTTTTATCTTTTTTCAATATAGGATATGTACTTCCGTAAATGTGAAATTAGCCGCCTTGTGGGCGTGATAAATTTAATCAACAACGAAATGCGTTTTTGCTTTTAAATTTTAATAATTTTACTTATTTATAACAAGAATGTTTACTCTTCATAATAAAATAATAATATTTCTAATATTTTATTAGTCTATTATTGATAAAATACAACCTGTTTAATTTCGATATAGAAAGAGACCCAAACGAAATATATAAAAATTCATAAAGATCACAGTAGGTATTAGAGATTCAGATTAAGAAACACAATCTTGCAACACTGTCATCAGCTGATAAAAATGAGTATCTTTGCAAAGTCGGTCTATATAGGGTCGCGACATTCGGCCTTATTGCTTTGACGTGTTATGACGTCACATCTCCTATTTTTCGGCCACGTTGTTCAGTGCCGGAGATATACAGTTTATTGTATTAGTAGAACAACCGTTTACACAACAGTTTTTAATTATTATTAAGTTGTAAATTCTTTTACTTTAAATAAAAAACATTTGGAATTACATCTTTCAACAAATATCACTTCCAAAACAATACAAAATGAAATGCGCAAATTCTAGACGCCACTGGATTGATCATCAGCTTTGATTTTACCCAGTGTTGCCAACTTTTCTCCGTGGAGTGCCCTTTCTTGCGTCCCCGACCTTGAACGGCCTAAAAGTTGAGGATATGTCGCAACCTTATAAATATAAACTAACCTTGTATCTATGAAGATCTAATTAGGCGAAGAATATTTACAGAAATTATCCGGTTTTTGGTTCGTTTCTCGGCTAAGGTATCATACCCTGTATTTTTAGCAGTTAATCAAATTACACCCTGTATATGATTATTCAGCAATTGGTCTTAATTGTTTAACAACAATTGACGAAATTATAACATATATTAACGATATTTCGAAATCGCAAAAACAATTAAATTTTCTGCAAGCGTTTCCCGTTCGGAATTTTGTCGAAACTGCAACTTTCTTCAATTGTTTTTCAACGGACCTACTCAGCATACTTGATTGAAGCGAATACAATCACATACACATTTGTAGATATTTGAAGGAACGGAAATATTTATTATATTTCGCATATTGAATTGATAATATGCGATTTATTTTGAAATACGTGAATAAATTCTAAAGAATGGCTTAAAATTACATAAAAAAAAACTACGAAACTAATACATGGTGCCTGGTCCAGTAATAAAATTGACATCATGATATGAACTATTTTAAAACCTTTTTAGGGGGTTTCTTTTGACGAGTCTACCACAAATATTTATACTGCCATATATGGAAGCGGCGCTTCAACCCAGCCTGTCAATGTCAAGTGTTTCGGGTGTCGGACTGGGCGAAGGCCTCACTTTTTTGTCGGACAAGTTCACCAAAATTTTTTACATGCAATTTTTAAGCATTAGTTTTCTGAATAGTTTAACACCCCGTCTCTTGGGAATGAAAAATTTGCTGGTCCATGTTTGAAAAAATTTTCTGATGTAGAATCTGCCCTCAAATTTTCTTAACAAGATTCTGTATATTGTAAAAAAAATTGAAAACAATAATCAATTTACTGGTTTATCTAAAAAAAATTATTAAATATTTGTTGTTACATAAGTTTTAATAAAAGAACTATTAAAAACAATTTCCAAAAAAATCTTTCTGTTACTTGGGTAGTCCAGGGATAGGTGTGTGGATTTATTTTATTTTCTTGAAATCTACGCAATATATATATATATATATATATATATATATATATATATATATATATATATAATATATATTTTAATATTCGTTTAGGCTTCCCTCTCTTGCCCATCGTCGGGGTGTGGGGGATTTATCGCTTTTTTATAGGTACTTTCATGGCTTCTACTTTGAAGAATTGTCCAAAATAGTTCTTCCACTCACGGTTCCCAACAGATAAACTCGTGGTGCCGCGCGTATGATACAAAGAATCATAAGTGATATGTTTGGAGAAAATCAGTAAACTAGAAAAAGTTATAAAAAAATACCTTTTTTTTCAATATCTCCTATCTCTGTTACTTTTAAGTTTTCGAAAAAATTGCATAAAAGTTTTTGTATAAATTTTTCGTGCAGAATCGCCCACCGAAATTCTGATGCGTAATTTTTGTACACCCTGTATAAAAACAAAACATTTTTTTACATTTGACATCGTGTATCTTAAAAATAATGCATTTCCGGACCCATATTTGGGTATATAATTTTTTTCATACTGTTAGATGTAAAATTTGTCCTTAAAGTTCCAGCACAACATTTTGTAACACTATTAAAAAAAAAGGCTAAAAAGGAAAAAAAGCGAGATTTTTCAAAATAAAAATCATTGATTTTTTTGAGTTTTTCCAGAACATGTATTTTTGAAATATTTTCTAAAGTGCATTTGTATAAAATAAACAACTCATGGTCATCTAATTAAAATTTTGTTCCGAAAAAACTCTACACCCGCATATTTCAAAACCCAATTTTTTATATCCAATAAAATCCAAATCACTGCAACAATTAAACCAATTTCTTATCGACGAATTTTATCTATAAACTTTCTATAATATATGATTACCCAAAAAATATACAAAATCCGACCGAGGTACTACCGACTTTCATTTAAAAACTGAACAAAAATTTGGGTTTGGCCCCCGCGTTTAAAAATTATTAGTAAATAAGTGCTTGTCAACAAACGAGAGATATGATCTCTTAAGCTGCCAAGAAAAATGTAACACTTGGTATGTTAGTAGCCGATAGATAGTATTATGGAATATTATAGATTTACCGGGTGGTCCAATACAATTGAATCTGAAAATAACAGAAAAAACTATGATATTCATTATGTCACGCCTAAATTTTTCAATTTTTTTTTCGAAAAAGTATTGGACATTTTTAACCGACTTCAAAAAAGGGGAGGTTATATTTTATGCTTTATTTGTTTTCTGGGAGATTAAATTTAAACAAAATATTATTTGGCGTTTCTCCAGAATAAAATTAAAAGGTTTATAGATTGAAACCTTTGTATTGTAAGTAACTAATATTAAATATTTCATTATTTTATTTCTTTTAAAGTAATAACTTTTATTATATTGTGTAAGAGCAGAATAGTTCTACATAATTAATGTATAAAAGTTTCTTTTTCATAAAATGTTAAATAAACTTTTTTTTTATTCTGGAGAAAAGCCAAATAATATTTTATTTAAGGTTATATTTTCAACACCTCCCTTTTTTTATGTATGTACAGGGTGTTCGGTTATATTTTAAACAGGGTCTACACGTTTTATTGTTTAAGATAAAAAATATTTTAAAAACAAAAGTTTTAGGGTTTTATAAGAACCGCTATAATTTGCTAAAAAAATAAACAAATAACAATTGCAAAGTAAATAATTGAGCATTGACTTTGTTATTTTAAATGAAACACCATGTATATGTTAAGTTCATGGGTAAAGGTTTATTTTTCTGTTTTCAAAAATATATACTTTGTCTTTGTTTAAACCACCAGTTATCGCAGAAAATAACTCTCACCTAGAAAAGTCAGCCGCTCTGGTTCATAGACAATTTAACATGGGCAGCTCTTGTTTCATTTGTTTCTCTAAATATGGCCTTTCTGACTGGCTTTAAACGCGTGTTTTATTATTTTTTATCAAAAACATTAAACCCCAAAAAAACAGTTAAAAAAATTAAACGGACTTCAAGACAATAATTAAACTCCAAGTAAAAATGAATTTAAAAATACTAAAAAAGAAGTCGGGTAAAAATATATGTGCTAAAGTACTCAATGTTAATAACTAAATAAACAAAAGCTCTTAATACTTTTATACCATAACATGGCATTACTCGACTTTTTTAATTTTTACTCTTTAGTGAGTTTAATTATTGTCTTAAAGTCGATTTAATTGTTTTTAAACTGTTTAATATTCTAAAATTTCTCAGCGTTAAATCAAAGATAAACTTTGCCCACGCAAACGGATGCGCAAAGTAATCACTTAGCAAAATTAAACTCCAAAAGATGTTAAACTAATAAACGAAAACACCATCGAATAAACTGATTTTTTTGCATAGATAACCAACATTTAGATCCGCAGTGGCAAGAAGCATTTTGGATTTTTACGACCTCGCGCAGTGGGTGGACGAACATGCGCACTTAAAAGCCGTGGCAAAATACAAACACGACTCTTTGTTTGACCTCCGGACAGTGCGAACGTGCGTAGAGGACTACAAAGTTCTTCCCGGAGTAGCGGCTAGAGCTGTCGTACGAACGTTTTTACCTTCGGGGATCAAGGAAAGATTCACGGTAAATTGACGGCATCTTTCTTCTGGATCTAAGCGCTGTGAGCGAAGATTCCTATAAGCTGATGTTATCCTGTTTGGTGGTGAACACGAGGTATTTCTCAAATGGCGGGAAATAGATGGGCGTGCCATGGGAACTGTCAGTAGTGAAAGTGAAGGTTATACGTAACACCAGTAGCAGATCTTGGTTCGACAGCCGACAATTTATGCATTGCATCGATTGTTGAATTATTTGTTTTCTTTTGGAATTTCTGGGAGCTACGAGCTCGATTATCCAGATTTTCCGCCGACGAAGCCTTGGAAAGCATAGTCCGGAAGGGGGAGAGTGGTGGATTGGACCTGAAGGGACCAAAACCAAGAAAAAAAAAATAGAAATAGAAATAGAAAATACAAACACCGGCACCCCGTACCCTTCGTCCGCGGTCTGATCGTAACGCTCATTAGCTACCGTACTTCGAAGAGAAAACCAGGACGCCGTCAATAAATTCTTTCCCATAATGCGGATAGTTTGTTTGGGTCCGGGTGCGTACAAATCGGGTTTTTCGCCCATGAAATGTAACTTTTGTTTCGCGCCGGTTATAACATTGGCAATCCATCGAGATCAGTGGTTTTTTGTTACTAAATCGACCTAATGGGTTTTTAATTCACGGGAGAGAGATATCCTCTTGTGATAACTCCATAACGGTAAAAAGAAGTACTTATGGGGACATTTAAATAGACCATTATTGTTACAATATAAACCATTATGTATTTTACCCAGATAAATGAGGACCACCCTGTATATCTCCATACACACGGTACACACACCCACACCCAAAGTAGTTTGCTCTGTATTTCTCGTAATTTGTGGGACATTTTAATGTATGTTCCAGTGTTGTGAAATATTCAATGGCGATATAGAGTTATATGTTTTCATTAGAAACTGTATCATAAAATTAAATTTATCTGTCGCTATATATCGAGAATTTGTACGTAATCCTTTATTGGAATACATACTGGCTTGTAGATTAAATTTGTTTTATTATTATTTTCATAATAGGCCTTTGGCCATGTACACCTAAGGTAAGAAATTTTTGGTGTAGATAGATTGGATTTTATTCCTTTTTGTCAAATATTCCCGGAAATTGCAGGATTCTTTGTAATTATGCTAAAATTTGCATTTTTGGGAAAATGCCCGCAAATTATTTATTATTCTATTCTATTTTCTTTTTTCTTGGTTTTGGTCCCTTCAGGTCCAATCCACCATTCTCCCTCTTCCGGACTCTGCTTTCCAGGGCTTTGTCGGCGGAAAATCTGGATAATCGAGCTCGTAGCTCCCAGAAATTCCAAAAAGAAAACAAATAATTCAACAATCGACGCAATGCATAAATTGTCGGATGTCAAACCAAGATCTGCTACTGGTGTACGTATAACCTTCACTTTCACTACTGACAGTTCCTATGGCACGCCCATCTATTTCCCGCCATTTGAGAATACCTTGTATTTACCACTAAACAGGATACCATCAGCTTATAGGAATCTTCGCTCACAGCGCTTAGATCCAGAAGAAAGATGTCGTCAATTTAGCGTGAATCTTTCCTTGATCCCCGAAGGTAAAAACGTTCGTACAACACCTCTAGCCGCCACTCCGGGAAGAACTTTGTAGTCCTCTACGCACGTCCGCACTGTCCGGAGGTCAAACAAAGAGTCCGCGAAATTATTTAAACGCCGCATAGACCGACGACGTAGTTGAAGTATGCCTACGTCACAAATGATACAAGCTACGACGTCCCTGTTCTATTGCTTGTTCCTTTGTTGGCATATTTATTTACCGGATTATCTGCATTCGATAAATTCTAGGACGAAGGGCACAGTATTAGATTCAGTGCGATCCGTCCAATCGGATTCAATTTTTACGATGTACCTTTAGTCATAGTAGAGGCATTTTGCACCCCTTATTTTGCAATTCCGTTGTGGTTAACGTTATTCTGAGACTGCGCAGTAACGCAAACATGATCCGTTATCGTTATTAACCATACCGGACTCCTTTAATTACGGATGAATACCGAAGAGCTTATCGTTATCGTTATCGTTATTGTTAAACTGCGTGGTTGCCGGATTGTAGAAATTTTAATATCAATTATTTAAAAGGTTAAAATTTTAATGCCGTATTAATTAAAATATCATTTATACATAGGCTCTAATTAGCGAAAAATTTTTAGCAGTAATAAAAATCAAATAGTAATAAGAAATTAAAACGGACTTGCACTTTTACGGATATTCTAAATCAGTAATTAATTTAGATGTTACAATCTGGCACACTTGCTTTTTATTCTACTACCAAACTTAACCTTACTTTTTGTGTTTTGCTTATACTGTATTGTTTGCATCTACTTTAAAAAACGAAATCAACAGAAGTGTTTGCATATATTTAAATATGAATTTATATCTTATAAAGAATAAAAGTAAATACTGATTTTTCGTTAACTTTAAAATCGGTGAACCACAGGCAAAAATAAGGTTATGTGTCGAAAGCGCAGACGCAAGATAAATTTCTTAAAAGAGGCTGCAAAATCTCTGTCTTAAACTGCTGCCGTAATCGTTATGTTTAATAACGATAACCCTAAGGAGGCCAAAAACGTCTGTTATTTTAAGAGGTGCAAAATGTCTCTAGTGTTAGAAACTATTTAGTTGTAACTCCTTAAAAGAAAAAATACATTTTTTTGCCAGTCATCGCAAGAATTCCAAAAATCCCGCTGCTTTACACAACCATTAATCTAAATTAATTGTTCAAACATACAGAGTATAATTAGACAGGATCTTAACAATTATATATAACGCCAAAAATCTAAAAACTATCTTAATAACACTATGTAAATTTTTCCATCAAAAAGGAGATACAATCTGTAAATTCGAGCTAGATTTTTACCGGGTACCGGTTAATTATGAATGTTTCAAAACAGGAAGTCAAAAAATACTGATTTGTTAGGTTATTCTTAATTTATTTATGAAATAAATTAATCTTAATAATTCCGAGTAAAAACTGGTTTGTAATAATTTTAGTCCAGAAGTTTATGTATTTTTTTTTAACATTAGCAACGAATGATGAGTCATGGAATTATTTCAATGTTTTTAAAATTAAAAGTAATAAAAGAGTAAATGAGCTTCTTTTAGAAAAACTGCAGTGGCGTATCATCTTTTTCTTTAAAAATATTAAGTTCCAATACTTTCAAAAACAATTAAAAAAGTGCAGTAGAAAATGCCTTTAAAGGACATTCCATGGTATGTAAAGGATGCCAGTAGTGAACGACTATTGGTTTCTTTCTCACTCATTAGTCTTGTCTATCTTTACCGATTATCGCTCACTTAGTTCCACTCACATGGATTACCAAATATCAGTAACTTCAAAAATTATAATTTAAAAACGAATACCGCTTGTATTATTAGTTTTTTTAATAGTTATTTTATGTATAGTAAGAACATTTTAAAAGCGCAAATTCGGTACCCTTTGAAAATAATACAAAAAACATAAAAAAGGCCGCCTGCAATCGGACTATTTTATACAAAGGCGCGGATATCATTTACACCGACGTGCCGATACACTATGGGATAGAAATCCATTATTTTGGCCAAAAAGCAGCTTTGAAATTTTAATGGCTCATGCTGTGTATTTCAAAGTAGATACTTCAAACTACATGTACGCAAAATTAGTTTTTGTACTTACAATTGCCTTCCTACTTTTTGCTACTTCTGAGTGTAAGTACAGATACAAGATTTTTTTATAATTTACAAGGTTTTCTATTTTAAAATTTAATATGTTTTGTCCTACACTGTATATCCTAAAAGATAAAAGCATTCTGATGAAAGATATGGATTCTACAGAATCTACCCAACAAAACAGTGTTTTTTATTTATTTTATACGTTAAAAAAATAAAAAAGTTGGGAAGATGTATCTCTATTACGCTTCTTAGAATAATTTAAAATTATTTTTCAGATTTGGATGGTCATATTTCCGAAACTAATTGAGATAGACACATCAAATGTAGTAATTTTTGGTGGTGATATAATATTCAGGGTATTCCATTTAAAAAATCATATTGTCGTACCCTGTATATCATATGAGATAATAATCATCGGATTACTGATTAGAATACTACCGAATTAACCAAACAAGGTGACATTTTATTTTATTTTGTACAATAAAAATAATAATGTTAAGTGGGGTGTAAATTTATAATAACATATAATAAGTTTCTAGTTTCCAAAAGCATTTGTCATGATTTATAATATTTTTTCAGTAAAAAGCACCTCATTTTAAGGTAGATTGGTTAGTTTCAGAATTTTGACCAAAAAATTAATTTCTATCCCATAGTGCGATGACCAGCTGAATCAACCGGCATATCATAAAAGAAATATAGCAAAGGCGGCCGCGAAGACAAGCATGCCGATATATTTGCTTTAAACTTTTTGTGATTTTTTTTTATCAAAGAGCACCGAATTTGCATTTTTAAACTGTTCCTTCTATAAGAAAAGTGTTTTAACCATGGAACGTCCTTATTGTATATACATATATACACCAAAATTTTATTAAACTATTTAAAGTAATATTACAGACAGCATAAAAAAGATTTATAATATACGATATCTCTTCTTTTACATATGCTCTCGTACTAAAATCATATCATCAAAATTTCGTAATTTGTCAAATACCGGTTTAAATCATTCGGAACAGTTGCTTTTAATAGAATTTGGAGCAAAATCAGAATTAACGATCTCCCAAACTAAAGTTATCCATCTGTCATTTTTTTTTTAAACATTTTGTCATATTCAGGTTTGCCCCAAGCCTTGAACTTGATTTTGTAATATTTTTGAATTTCATTTAAAATGTGGCAAATCCGGTTAAGATTTAAATTTATTTATTTAAAATACATATTATTTTGTAATTGTACATATCTATTATTAATTTGATTGATTTGATATCCGCTTTGCTGTACAGAGAGAACAATAAAATATTTAGACTGATAATATACAGGGTGTCTCTAAAAGGTCTGTTCAAAATTCTAACACAAATTTCTTAAATCAAAATTAAGACATTAATGACATAGGTTTGTTAAAGATCAGCATCTTATTTTGAAACACCCTGTATTCTAAAAAAGCAAATCATCTTTTTACAGTGCTACACTTAGGTGCTGTAAATACGAAGTATATAGCGTATATTTTACGGCCAGTATATTATTTATCTTAGTTGCAGCAAAACTAACAAAAAAATATTGATAACAAAAACTAATAAAAGCTTCAAAAGGCACATTTTAAATCCTAATCTAATAAAAACTGTTTAATTGCAGTAATTACTCCAATTAAGCGTTATTTAAACAAGGATTTGACGGTCTTTTTACGAAATCCTAAAAGTAATTAAATATTTGCCACCGAATTAGCCAGATTATACACCATCAGACTTTTAAAACGGCGTAGCGCGAATTATATACCGCCAGTTATTTGCGTTTGTGAAATCTTATCTTTGATGATACCTGCTGTTGTAAATTTTTATAAACTACGTAAACTGCGGCCGATTTTTGATGGGATGGTAATTTTTGTAAAATTAAATATTTACTTTTTTGAATTAAAGTCGGCTTGTTGTTTGATATAATTTACTTTTATTATAATCACCGCAGTTGAGAAAGTTTTTAAAACACTATCTGTTTACCAGATAAAAACTATTTTATATTAATCTAGCCGACCCGTGCCCACTTTGAACTTCTTTTATAATGAAATATAGCCTATACCACTTTTGAATAGTGTGGCTTTCTGACTGTGAAAGAATTTTTATGATCGGTCCAGTATTTCCGAAGATTAGCACTTACAAACAATCAAAGTTACAAACTTTACCTCTTTATAATATTAGTATAAATGTCGCAGGCAAATGGTTATTTTAGGCAAATGGCTTCTGTCTAGGAAAATGCCTTCTGCTCAGGAAAATGCCTTCTGTCTAGGCAAATAATGTGTTTTTACTTTCAAATGCTATTTGCCTATAGTCAATAAGTTCATAAGTAGAGGATGAGTATTTGATGACTCTTTTTGTGACAAGGAACATGATTGGGTTTTGGATGCATTAAAATTGACGAGTTTTTGGCGTCCCAATCCAATATTTAATTGAGATCCTGTGAAAGAGATATCTGCATCGCCCTGCGTTTGTTTTCCAATACAGGTTTAGAAATGGGTTTAGGAACCTGAAAACTGGAGTGAAGGGTACTATCGTTGGCGAAACTATGAATGGAATTAGTTGTGGACGAGAGAAGGTCGTTGATGTGAAGAAGAAACAATGTTGGTGCCAGAACTGAGCCTTGGGGCACTCCAGCATTTACTTGGTGAAAGCTTGAAGAATGGCCGTCCACAATAACTGATATACGTCGATCAGATAGATAACTAGAGAGCCAAGTACAGAGTTTAGTTGAAAGACCATACGAAGGGAAGTTTATTAAGAAATGCGGCATGCCAGATCTGGTCAAAAGCTTTGGATATATCCAGAGCAACGATCTGGGACTCACCTTTTTGCCTGCGACATAGATATAGTATTTAACCAAAGGTATTGACTAAAAATTATAGTCAAGGCTGTATTTAAATTTAAAAAATATCCACAAAATTTTTGGCACACTCTGTCTTATGGAAATTTAATAGTTAATCCAGTAAACAGATGGATATAGGCAGCTTCATATTAATTAGAATCTTGCATTTTGTTTGTGAAGTCTGCAATTTAAAAGTAAAAAAATTAATCACAATATTTTTGCTTTTTCAAAAGGAAATGACCGATCAGTTTTAAAGCTGCATCACTGAAAATTATCGACATAAAATCAAAATGGCGTTTTCGCCGCTAGAAGAACTTCAGTCTCCTTCCTATATTTCTGTGGATTTGTGCAATTAACTACGGCGTCTGATAGTGTTAGTTAAAAAGAATCAGTTGTTAATAGTATTACACTTATATGTCTGGTATAGTCTCGCCATTGTGGTCATTTATTATGCTGGTTGAATATAAAACACGGTACTTGGACTAATAATAATAATTTATTTTGTGTGGTATAATGTTTAAAAGATTTTTGTTCACAGCCGTTAAAAAAATGTTGTTTTTTTAATCGTTAACATGAAGTTAAAGTACTCCATTTTAGTACACTACAGAAAGTGGTAAAAAAGTAACTTTTTTAATACTTTAAAGCTTTTTTCACACTTTGAATTAGTGTTTTGTTTCAATGCCTACTACAATAAGTTAAATATCAATTTATGCAATGTAACAGTAAACGCGACATCAACTTAACCAAATGGTCAAGTTACCTTTCATTTCGTGATTATTTCTTTTAGTTCATGTTTTACCAGTTTTAAAATTTGACAGTTTGTAAAATAAATTTTCTAGAAATTGTTAAAAAATAATAGTAATAATGAATTTGGATGACTAAGAAATTGAAAAGGAATTTTAAGTAAACATAAATATACAACATTTAATCTACTTAGTAATGGGTTGATCTATTTTTTTTTAGTAGCTTGTATAGTAATACTAACAACTGGTTTTTAAATAAATTATTCATGTTTAACCAATTTAATGGATTAATTTTCTCAGATATATGGTCATACTTTTTTATCTATATCTATATAATTTAAAAACAAAAATATGATAAAAATATTCTATTTTTTTATGTTTGGTTTTACCTTTTAGTCTTATGCACATAATTTTATTATTTTTTCTACTAGCGTGTGGAAAGTAGCACTTTGTTTCTTTGTTTGGAAAGTGTCACTTTTTCGCACTAGTGCGAAAAAGTAAACCCCTGCAAATTTCCCACTTAAACAGGTACTTAAAATGTTTTTAATTCTGAAGTTTGACTTGGTATAATTTTATTATTGGCATAGTATTCTTTTATTTGTACAAGTTAGCAAAATATATACTAAAAATTAATATTGTTTTAAAAACATTGTTTTAAAAATCCTGGTATATATTAAATTTGCTTGTCAGATTTTTAGTTTTGACAGGTGCCGATGTCCATGTTATAAAAGATAAAAGTCATTAAAAGTCATCGATAATTAAAAGTGTCTTTAGTACATTCTGATCAGTATCGTCGATTTTGAATAAAAACGTTTCCCACGACCGGCTGAATTGCACCTCAACGGTAATCTCCAACTCCGCAACTTACCCACAACAATTTGCCTCTGCGATTCTTTTGCAAAATGCTACCAACTGTTCTTTTACGATTAATGTTGTTAATAATAATAAGTAGTAATAGTTAAAATAAATATTAACAAATGGTTGTTTCGTTTGACTTTGTCCACACACTCGTAAAAAAATAGCGTTCCTGACACGTGCCGAAAGTGTCATTTCCGCACTTGACTGCTTGACCGAACTCCGCTACGCGTCGTTCGGTCAACTGCAGTCGCCTGCGGAAAAGTGGCACTTTCAGCACTAGTTACGAAATATACTATAGAAGAATTTTAATTTTTACAAAGTCGGTCTATATAGGGTCGCGACATTCGGCCATATTGCTCTGACGTGTTATGACGTCACATCTCCCATTTTTGGCCATGTTGTTCAGTGCCGGAGATATACAGTTTATTATATTAATAGAACAACCGTTTACCATACAGTTTTTAATTATTATTAAGTTGTAAATTCTTTTACTTTAAATAAAAAACATTTGGAATTACATCTTTCAACAAATATCACTTCCAAAACAATGCAAAATAAAATGCGCAAATTCTACACGCCACTGGATTGATCATCAGCTTTGATTTTACCCACTCTTGCCAACTTTTCTCCGTGGATTGCCCTTCCTTACGTCCCCGACCTCGAACCGCCTAAAAGTTGAGGATGTGTCGCAACTTTATAAATATAAACTAACCTTGAATCCTTAAAAATTTGAAGGGCAAAATGAATATTCTATGTATTTAATAAACAATAAATATATCGCAAATTCAAACGGAAAATGAAATTTGTATGTGTTTTCTTATAAATGTGAGGAACGGAGAGAGACGGGTGCACTTGCACCTCCTTGCTTTTTGCTTTTCAAAATTTTTGCACTTCCTGAGTTTTCTATGTGCGCGGCGCAATATAGGAATAGGTACAAGAGAATATGTATGAAAAAGTACTGTTCTAAAATTGAAGACTTTTTTGACTCTTAAAATTTTTTTGAGCTCTGTATATGAAAACAGATAAAAGAAAGGCGTTTTATAAGGTGAAGACCTTTTTTTGCTCTTTAATTTTTTTTTCAAACTGCCGTCACCCATGCCCACAGAAATGGGTTGCTTAGGGCAGTGGTTTCCAACCTTTTTGTACCTTCGTCGCTCCTTAAAGAAGAAAAATTATTGCGCCCCCTTAATTATTCTAAGAATCTGATTTTACAAATACTCCACATATTATAATTTATTTATTGGGCTACAAAATATTATACAATTTTATGTAAAAATTTACTTGAAAAAATAATTACCCAAGAAGCAAGCTGACGTCTTATTGACGCCTCTTTTAGTCATTTTTGGTCACATTTGGTCAGCAAAGACGTCATAAGATGACGACAAAATGACGTTAAATTGACCTCCCTAAGTCACAGACAAAAAACGTCCCGTTAATGACGTCTTTAAGATGACGAAAAATTGACGCATATACCTTTTTTTAAAGCTAAAATGATACGATATTTTATTTGAAAATTAAAATAGAAAAAACTCCTTACTGCTTGCAGTTTCCTTACACTGCAAGGTCGCATCTCTCGGAACACTGTCCAACCTGGAGATGCAGATTTATTACACTATTCGAAGATATTTCTTTCAAAGCTAGTTGAGATCACCAACCGCAGACCGGTCTCGAACTATGTTGGTCTCATCAGTACGGTGTAGGCGATAAAAAGCGAAGATGTTAAATAAACGTAGTAGTTCATTGTCCATTACGCCATCTATCGGTAGAGTTTTTTCCTAGTTCAATTTTGTAAATTTATTAGTCCTATTTTTCTGTCATATGATATTTCGGTTGGATTTTGACACGAATCATATAATGTCACAAAATTTTTTTGGCGGGTTTTCTAAACATGACGTCATTAGATTTTCATGAGCTAGTATGACGGAAAAATGACGTCGAAAAGACGTGACTTCAACTACGTCCAAACACGTCATTAAAATGAGGTTAAAATGACGTCATTTTTTGGTCTGATGAGGTCCTATGACCAAAAACGACCAAAAATGACTTAAAAATGACGTCATAATGACGTCAGCTTGCTGTTTGAATATTAGTAAGAAATAATTATTGTGGGATTTGGTCATCACCTATTTTGCTGATTCATTTTTTTATTATTATTCGACTTTCTTGGTTTGTATTCAAAATAGATATTTTGGAAACAGCTGCATGCCCCACTTGCAACAGTCTCGCGCACCCCTAGAGGGGCGAGCCCCACAGGTTGGAAACCACTGGCTTAGGGCATCAGATAATTTTAATCCAGCACTGACCACACTTTACGAACACCATGTATATTTATAAAATTTATATGTTATTTACCTATTTTTTTAACTTAATAAATTTTTAGTTGCTCATTTAATAACATGTGTAAAATTTACTTTCCGCGTCAGTCCAACGAGAAAAAGAAGATATATAAAAAGTAATTATTTTTAAACAATAATAATTTTGTATGCCTAAGTACTTTAAATTTTATTAGTGGTAGAATTGTTTGTTGATCCTTGACAAAAGAGTGGGAGTTAAACCACATCAACCCACCCACCGCCCCCAAATAGCAACAAATAAAATTTAAAATTTAGCAAAATTATTTTCGCATTATTTCTACTACGAATCAAATCAAAAATTTCTCAAAACCATTATCACATTTATTTCTGCCGACCACGTCAAAAGTTATCTGCAACCAATAAAAACAATCTTCACGCAAGCCTCTAACTTTACAAGCCTTACCCGCGACGCCTTACGTCACGATCGACGCGAAATGGACGCGAAGCCTAGCAGGACACAATTATAGTGAACGCTTCGCGCTTGCCTGAAAGCTTGCAGCGATTCGACAGCAGGTATCCTGAAAATCGCGATCCACACCGACCGCTAGTAGTGGCATAGTAACGGGTAAAACATATGAAGTTAGGGGTTAAAACGGGGGTAGGGGCTTAAAACAAGTGTTTGAACTAAATTTGATTAAAGGGTTGATGGATTAGCTGGTTAGCAAGAGGTAAGTTTGATAACAGGTTGTGTCATTAAGTTTTTTTCTGAATTTTTGTGTGTTTGCTTTTAGTTGACACTTTTAAAATCCTAAACTTTGTTGTTTTTTAGAGGGCCTAGTAAATTTACAGAAAAATGTATTTTTCATACTTATTACACTACAGTTAATATTGTAAGATGCCAAAAATAGTTATTTGTTATTTTTTTTTTTTTTGGTTAACCCTCAACCTCCAGAGGGGTTTCAAAAAGCAATCTTCTATCTACATTTTTTTGTGGGTTTCATTGAAGTTAATCGTCAAATTAAAAATCTGCCTCTTTCTTATACTTAGGAGTATCTTACAATCTCTCTTATCTTGCATAAAAAATTTTAGAGTAAAAATATTTTAACTGGCTATAGTCTTTTAATACTATGGAAGATAATTTTGCAAAATTAGGGATTTGACCACAAAATGTGATCAAATTCAGGAAAAAATACAAATTGAAGATTCGATGCGGAAAATGTCATCTTCTTCGTAAGCTGATCTAGGCTAAGTGAGCAATCTTGCCCCTACCACATTTAACGTATTAATTCAATTTTGGAATTTGCGAAAAAAGTTGATTTTTCGGATTAACGGAAAAGTCCAAATTTAAAAACAAATCTTCTTTTTTTTTTGCGAAGAAATCAAATTTTATTGTTAAATCACAAATTTCCTCCAATGAGAGGCATCTAAAAATCTTCCGTAAGAAAATTTTAAAGTAAAAAAAATATCTTTTGAAAACTTTAAATAATGTTACAAAATATAGAATTTGTGAATGAAATTTCATAAAATACACGAAAAATGTACAAAACGAGGTTGGTTTTGAAACTTGGATATTTTCTGAGGGAGGGGAAGGGAGAGTTAATCCAAACATTAACTTTATTTGGAATTTTTAAAAATAAAATAGTCCAGTTGGTGTCAATAGATTGGCTACTTTTACAAAAGTTAGTTCACCAGAATATTGCAACATTAAATATCAATTTTTTTCTAGTATTTTAATGCTTTTTTTGCTGCAGAGTATCTAATTAAATTTAATGTACCATATTACATGGGGTTGTTTTTTCCTGTTAAGTTCATTTAATTTAATTAAAATTTAATAAAACTTTTTATTAGTGCTAGCAGCATTAATGGAGTATGGCAAATATAGGGTATACTTCTTATAAGAAATGAGACAAAATTAGTTTTTATTAGTTATTAGCAAAATTAGAGCCAATGTTGCACTAGCTAATATTTTAGATTGGATAAAATTCGGAAGCTAGATCATTTTTTTAGCAATTTTAAAATATTGCAAATTAATTTTTTATAATAATTTGTACTTTTTTTTAATGATTTTTCCTATAATTTTACTTGCGTCAGAGAAACACGGCCGCGGCCGGCGCTATTTTTCGTTTAAGTGTCCAGCTATTTTGGTATTTAGTATTCAAAACTATTCTCACAGTTAAAAATATTCTTTGGTAAAATTTTACTTGCTGCAATTTTTCTAAATGGGCACCAATGATTTCTAAAAATTACTGCATTTTTTGTAGCCGGCCGGCTATTTTAATGATTTTTAAAATCGACATTTTGCTTTGCTCTTTTAAATCTTTTTATAAAAAAAAAACATTTAGTTGTTCTAGTTCAAAGATCCATCATTAAAAATATACAGGGTGTTTGGCAAGTCAACAATAATACTGAAAGAGCTGGTGGAACAATCCATAAGCATCCAGAAAAACATTAAATGACCCCAGTAATAAATCACTGGTTTTCGAGATATCGGTACTTGAAATTCGTCAAAATCGTAGCTATGGATCAGATTTTTGATTGTCACATCCCAAAAATTTATATTTTAAGATTAGAATTTTTGTTTTGCAGCACTGAAAAGCCATTTTATTGATCAAAGAACAGCATAAATTATAAGTTCAAGACATTTAACAAAAATATATACCATGTGTTCATGGATAGACTATACTGGTTAACTTTTTTGTATTTGATAGTTTATTAAAATTTAGCAAAATAAAAACTGAATGATGAAGTCATTATCTTCACCTTTTACAAAATGGCGGTACTTTAAAAATTACCTAAATACCTGATTTGGATGGTCATATTTCCGAAACTAATAAAGTTAGATGTACTTAATGTGGTATTTTCTTAAAGCTCATTTAAAGATCTTTTTAATATTCTAGGGTTATAAAGTACTCGTCAGGAGCTTTAAAATTATGTATCACTCGACCCGCCTTCTCATTTAAGAATTTTGGGGTGGTGGCCCTGGTGGTTAAGGGTTAAAGGGGAGCCGTCCATTTTTTTGTAAAAACGTTCCCCCTCAATAAATAGCTTGACGTGTTTCGGCGATTTTCTCAAATCTGTCTCGTTTCGAAGATAACTTGAGTGGAAAGTTTTTAAATGAACACCCTGTATATTCTTAAACAGTAGAAAAAAATTGTATCCATATTTTCCAATTTGTGCACAAAATTAAAGATGATTCATCACAATGAAAATTTATATTTATCTTAATTAAAACCTTTGAAGTCGATCGATTCATATGCAAAATCGATTTCCTCGCGTACCGTGATGGTAACCAGACATAGGTTGAGAACTCGGAAAATTTATACGTATAAAGTTTATTATGATTTAAGGAAAAACGCGCTAACATGTATAAAGTTACTGTACCTTATTTTTTTATTTCTGGTTTATATATAAGTGGATTCCACTTAAAACTATATTTTGGTCTTGAATTAATATATATTTTTTAAAAGGATACAAGGTGCGCATTTAAATATTTTTTCTGGCTTTTAAAATAATTTTGTACAAGGTTTTTTTAACAAAAACCATTCTGCCGCCGGGCGAAAGGAAATTAATAGACATAGGTTTCTTTAAACTTTTTTCATTAAATTCCACAAATCAATTCACAAAATCACACCAATAAGTATCTAATTCTGAAATAAATTAAATATATTTTTTATGTACTAATATATGTTTTATTGTACTAAAAGCTAAAAATGACTCGGCTACCAGATCGCACCAATCTTCTAACCAGAACTAACCAATGATTATATTGAGTTTGTTGTGGAAAATGTGTAATTTACCATCTTGGGTTTTTATTTTTTCAAAGTGAGCTCTATTCTACTAATCTTTATTTGACACACATATTGAGGAACGTGTGAAAAAATATGTAATCCGCCATTTTGTAGTGGCGGCCATCTTTATTTTTTTTTCATAGTGAGCTGTATTCTACCAATCAAGCCCTTTTATTGAATACCCATATTGAGGTAGTTGGGAAAAAATATGTAATCCGACATTTTGTGGCGGCGGCCATCTTGAATTTTAATTTTTTCATAGTGGGTTCTATTCTACCAACAACCCTTTCGTTTGATACCCATATTGAGGTAGTTGTGAAAAAAATATGTAATCCTCCATTTTGTGGCGGCGACCATCTTTGATTTTATTTTTTTTCATCGTGAGCTCTATTCTATCAATCAAGCCCTTCCATTAAATACCCATATTGAGGTAGTTGGGAAAAAAATATGTAATCCGACATTTTGTGGCGGCGGCCATATTGGATTTTAATTTTTTCATAGTGAGCTCTATTTTACCAACTAAGCCCTTTCGTTTGATACCCATAGAAAGGTAGTTGTGGAAAAATATTTAATCCGCCATTTTTTATCGGCGGCCATCTTGGATTTACAATCATAAAAAAATGTTTACTATTGTATTGTGATCAAGATTAAGAGTGTGTACCATATTTCAGATCAAGCGTTTGTCAAGAAGGGGGTCACCCTGTATACGCGGTGTAAAAATTTATACACACTATTTTAATGTACCTATTATAAGATATTATATTTGTGCAATTATTGCAAATCCTGTCAAAATTTTAAACAGTTGCAAAACGGATAATTTAATTACAAATTTGATTTGTTAATTAAAGTATTGTTAGTGCAGCGTGGTTCCTCTTTAGATATAATAATGCGTATTCTTGGAATTAAACTTGATTTCTTGTCAGGATGTCAAGTTGTTGCAATGATATTAAGCTGCGAGAGATTTTGTTGGATATTTATTCTTCGGTATAATATGTTGCAAGTATTTATAGTGTAGCACAAAAAAAAATGTTTTTTTAACATATTTTGCTTATTTGGAAAGTTTAACACCAGTTATTTCAATAAAGAAACGTATACAAATTTAAAATAAAACAACAAACTGGTTACTTAATTAAGTACACTTTATTAAATTTTCGGGAAACAACGAAAAACTTTCTATCTTTACCATTACCAAAAATTTTGGCCTAAAAAAATAGAGTAGTACTTAATCAAGGTTAGTTTATATTTATAAGGTTGCGACATATCCTCAACTTTTAGACGGTTCGAGGTCGGGGACGCAAGGAAGGGCACTTCACGGAGAAAAGTTGACAAGACTGAGTAAAATCAAAGCTGATGATCAATCCAGTGGCGTCTAGAATTTGCGCATTTTATTTTGCATTGTTTTGAACGTGATATTTGTTAAAAGATGTAATTCTAAAGGTTTTTATTTAAAGTAAAAGAATTTACAACTTAATAATAATTAAAAACTGTTGTGTAAACGGTTGTTCTACTAATTCAATAAACTGTATATCTCCGGCACTGAACAACATGGTTGAAAAATGGGAGATGTGACGTCATAACACGTCAAAGCAGTATGGCCGAATGTCGCGACCCTATATAGACCGACTTTGGTACTTATAACTAAGTACTAATAACTTTCCAAAGCAGATTTAGAGAGAGTTTACACAATACAATTAAAAATATATATAAAATTATAAATAAAACATAGTATGCTTTTGGCTGGGCAAAACAATTTTTTCAAACTCTACTTTGAAAATATCATTCATGATGATAAACCAAATATTGTAAAAGTTAAAGCTCTTATATTTATTAATATTAAGAGGTCCATCACTGCGACTAACAGATTTTGGCAACATTCTTTTTTATTCGAAACTTGGAAATCGTTAATCTGGAAAATTTTAGCAACATATGTATACTCTGAAAGAAAATTAGATTCCCAATAAAATAGCTTTTTTCGTAAATTATCGTCAAATAAACCGTTTTTAAACATTGGGTATTGAACATTGAACTATTTTTTCAATTGTGTTTTTTGAGTTTGGATTTCTGTTGCTACTACAAATGTCAATATTTAAATTATTCCAATACACCTTTTTAGGTAAAATTTGATGCGCTACAAAAAAGTTTCCCAGCATTTTTAAGAGTCGAATATTGGCTCCCCTAATTATTTTAGAAAAAAATGCTATTAGGACTTATTGAAGAGCACAGTAAGTTTCACCCAAAATGAAAATTTGAGCATTTTTCAACCAACCAGTAAAGAGTAAACTGCTTAATACTTCTGCAAAGTAGTATCTCATTATGCACCCTGTACTCTAGAAATCAACAATAAAAACACCATATCGATTTATTAGTGACAATTTAGATCATTAATTTAAAATGTCATTGCCAAAACTGAACAATTTTATACGGGAATTTCAAAAAGAATCCTCGCATTTCATTTTAGTTTACAGCTAATTCCAACACATGCACTCACAGTTACGCAAGACAATAAAACAAATTTTTCTACATTTAGAAGTCAATTTATGACAAAAATATCAGGATTTAATCAAATGCTCAAATATTCCTCCATTAACTGCCAGACAATAACCCAAACGATTATAAAACTCATTTCTTACGTTGGCTAGTTGGTACATCAATATTCTGGCACATTCAGCGGAAATAGCATTCCTTAGCTGGACTAAATTTTCATATTTTTTATTGGTAGCTTAGTTTTTAAATGTCCCCATAGAAAAAATCGTTTGGCGAAAGATCACGTCGATTTTCTTCACATTTGCAATTATTGATGACCGTGCCTGTAGTTTCAAATTTTTTATCGTCCGTTCTATTGTCGATTTACTTAGTATTGGCCTATTGGGAAAATAGGCTGCAAACATGTCCGCTACTCTTCGATAACTATTTCCCTGGTAAAACCATTTTATAAAAGTGACTTTTTCTTGATTTAAGTAGTTCATTATTTAAGAATGATGTGACATTGATCTGACAACTTGAGAGTAAGAGGTTAAATAATTTTTCTAGTATTTTATTATAAACTTCTAATAATACAAGGCGGGTAAGAAGAAAGGAGATTCGTAACTTATTTTAGCATTTATCTTTTAGCTCGCGGACTGAGAAGAGCTGAAATTTGTACACTGGGTACAACTTTTCGTGCTCTTTAAAAAATCCTAATTATATTTCTTCTAAAATAATTAGGGGAGCCAGTATTGGAGTATTGGACCACTTCAAAATTTATATGGGATTCCCTATGTCCCGCTAGACGGAGCAACACCCGGTATATATATATATATATATATATATATATATATATATATATATATTACTTTTGGATTTATCTTCAACGTCGAATAACTTTTAAAGAAGTAAATTTATGGAAAAATCTTAGGACTGTGTATTCAGTTTATTTAAATATTTATATTTGTGGTAGCAACAAAAGTCCAAACTCAAAAACAAAATTGAAAAAATAGTTCAATCTTCAAGGCCCAATTACATGGAAACGGCTTATTTGACGAGAATTTACAAAGAAAGCTTTTTTATAGGAAATTTGATTTTCTTTAAGAATTTTTAGACCAATGATTTGCGAATTTTGCATAAACATAAGGTTGCTGTCAAAAAACTTTTATTCGCGATTATAGACGTCTTAATATTAATAATATCAGATACGGGCTTCAACTTTAACAATGATTTTTTTACTATGAAGAATGATAAGTTTACAGTAGTGTTTAAAAAAATTGGCCCAGTTTATTATACATATACCTACCTACATAAAACTATTATAAAAATTATAATACACTTTTCTTAGGGGAAAACTACATACACGATCCTTTTTTTATTTGTCACGTACAATTTTAACACCTTGTCCTTCAATTAATTTAAATTGTAGTAAATTAATAGGTTTGCCCTTAGTTTTTGTGTTCCTTGTTAACAGGAATATCGATTTTCGTGACCTACATTTCGCAGGATAGGATCCGACCCCTGCAGCAAATATTTTAGTAAGAATATCACAGCACGGTGTCGGGTGCGTAAAGGCACTACGGGTAGGTCTTTGTTCCCAGGTCAGGTTTGTAACAAAATAGGGTATACTTTAAGAGTATTTGAAAAAGGGGAACAATAGTCACAGCAGATTTATGCTGTGCAATAGTGTTCCTAGGTTTCTTGAATAAATAACATTATTCTAGCTATGTTGCTCAAAGGGTGCAACATTTTCTTTTCTTTTACCAGTCAATAAAATAAATTTAATGCTATGTTTTTGCTGATAACCCTTTAAAAGGGTGTATATAGGGCATGGGCGCCGGAAGGAGGTGTATTTTGACACAATAGAGACATTTTGCACCCCTTATTTTGCAATTCCGTTGTGGTTAACGTTATTCTAAGACTGCGCAGTAACGCAAACATGATCCGTTATCGTTATTAACCATACCGGACTCCTTTAATTACGGATGAATACCGAAGAGCTTATCGTTATCGTTAAACTGCGTGGTTGCCGGATTGTAGAAATTTTAATATCAATTATTTAAAAGGTTAAAATTTTATTGCCGTATTAATTAAAATATCATTTATACAAAGGCTCTAATTAGCGAAAAATCTATAGCAGTTATAAAAATCAAATAGTGTTATGAAATTCAAACGGACTTGCAACTTTTACGGATATTCTAAATCAGTAATTAATTTAGATGTTACAATCTGGCACACTTGCTTTTTATTCTACTACCAAACTTAACCTTAGTTTTTGTGTTTTGCTTATACTGTATTGTTTGCATCTACTTTAAAAACGAAATCAACAGAAGTGTTTGCATATATTTAAATATCAATTTATATCTTATGCAGAATAAAAGTAAATACTGATTTTTCGCAAACTTTAAAATCGGTGAACCACAGGCAAAAATAAAGTTATGTTTCGAAAGCGCAGACGCAAGATAAATTTCTTAAAAGAGGCTGCAAAATCTCTGTCTTAAACTGCTGCAGTAATCGTTATTTTTAATAACGATAACCATAAGAAGGCCAAAAAACGTCTGTTATTTTAAGAGGTGCAAAATGTCTCTACTCTAACCCTTATTTCCAAGTTAATATTGTCAATGAGCGAATTGTATTCAATGAAATATCCGTGCGAGTTAAATTCAACAGTATCATAAGTTTTTCTATAGTTTATTTGTTTTCTGGGAATATAAATTTAAACAAAATTTCATTTGGCTTTTCTTTAGAATAAAGATATTTAATAACTATTTTAAGAGGTTTAAACTTTTTATAGGTATATTATTATATTGCAATAATATAATAAAAATTACGATTACTTTAAAAGAAATAAATTAATAATAAATTATTTAATAAAAAATAATTATTTTTTTAGGTTATATAAAAATGTAAAAACTTACAAAAAAGGTTCCAATCCCTAAACATTGGTTCAAAGGCTTCCGGTCGAAATTATTTTATAATAATCTAATTATAAAATAAGTTCTTAACGAGGATGCCAGACGCGAACTAATGCTGAAAACTTTTACTAGAAATGACAAATGATCTGACTTTGACATTACTTTTGTTCTATTCTATTCTATTCTATTTTCGGTTTTTGGCTTTCACACTTAATGCATTCAGCCATCGTCAAGTGGTTGGAAAATTGGATTGTCGGGTTCTAGACCTCTAGATTTTCCTTTTATTGCTTTGTGTTATAGCTCTGATACTAAGTCAATACTTCTGAACATGCATAAATTGTGACTGTCAAGCCAGCGGCTGCTACTGGTATCGCGCATAACCGTCACTTTCACTACTGACGTATTTCCGCAAGGCGTACACACCTCCTCGACCATACGAGGACACCATGTGTTCAACACCAAAACGTAAAAACTTCAGGTTTTAGGAATCTTCACTCACAGCGCTTAGCCCCAGAAGAAAGAAGCCCCAATTTAGCGTGAATCTTTCTCGATCCCCAAGGGTACAGCTACGCTCGTACGATGCCTTCAATCGCCTACCCGGGAAGTCTATGTAGACCTCTACGTAAACATGAACCGCACTACTCGAAGATCGTGGAAAGAGTGATTACTTTTGTTAAATTAATTGACTGGTAAAAGATACACCTTTAGGCTTTAGGTATCATAACCTAACCTATAAAAATAGTAAATGATAGTGGTTTAGCCAAATAATCAGTTTTTATGGATAAAAGAATATGTTTGTTTATATTCCCAGAAATTATGATTAAATTTGGTCTTTTAAATTTCCAAATATATTTAATGGAATTATACTAAACAATTACTTAAAGCAGAAGCCTTAAAAGTACCTATAAAAGCAATAGTCTCTCTTGAAACAAAAAAATTGTTGTGTAAAAACAATTATTATTTTTGCCCTAACATTGTATCTCCAAAGTTAAGCATTTAGAACATAGGTTAATTTTAACTGTTATTTTTAAAATCACTTTAAAATAAAGATGGGTCCAAATTTAATTCAGTCTGAAAGCGATGCCGCCAAGTACACAAAAAATGATAAAATAAAGAAACCCTTTTGTAAACAATGATTTATTGCAGAAAAAATATTTAACCCGACGAGCTTCTAGTACCACGCCACGTGCCACCGGTTTTCTAATAGGACAGAGGCGAAAGAAGAGAATGTTTTGTAGGTAGATGATACGTGTTTTAGCAATGTATTTTTTATTATTTATCTAAAAATATGTAATCAGGCTCTGTCTGAGGCTATGTGCATTCGAAAAGATTTGTTTACTTTATCATTTTTTGTGTACTTGGCGGCATCGCTTTCAGAATGAATTAAATATGGACACATCTATACACACTTTAATGCATTATTCTAAACCATTCTGTATTTTAAGCCGTAATAACATCGACTGTTGCCAGGTGTCACTTGCCGTTTACGCTAGAAAGTTTAATACTTTTTACTTTGAAATTGATTTGGTACATGCGCGCGATTTGTATGTGTTAACAGCCATTTAAATATCGAATATCCGCGAAAATGTAGCTAATAAAAGCGTTTTAAAAATAAGTCAAACCGTAAAAATGTTCGATTAATGAAAAATCATAATAGTCGTCCAAAATCAGTTGTTTCAATTCAGTAATTTCTGAAGGCCGACTTTAAGCTGTCGATGTAAACGTAGCCAAGAAAAACGTAATAACACAGTCCACTTATTAAAACACAATGTTAGACAAGAGACCAAGAAGGGACTATCCCAAAATCTCAGTTAACCATGACCACTTGTGGCCTACTTTGGCAAGTTAACAAAGAATCTATATAAATGCCTGGGTGTGCTTATGAAAAAAAAATGAGAGCATTGATAGCTCAACCAAAAAAATTTGGTTAAAAAAATTATATCCTGTAAACTTTAAGGGGTGATTCATATAAACATAAGTCCTAACCGTCTGAGTTGTTAAACTACGGGTTGTCAAAAAGTTTTAAAAATTATTTTTTTATGATATAAAAAACTTAATTTACTTTTTACTTATTAATTTTTATACCAATTCATATATTTTTAAAACATTTGAAAAACGTCTCCTATGTATCAAAAGACATTTTTGACACATATTAAAAAAAAACAATTTTGACCATTGTCGTCCATGAGGGCTTTTAGGTACCATTTTTTAAGAAAAAAATGGTACTCCACTGCATTTTTCTAAAATATATATTTTTTTAAATTTCCGTTTAGTATTAAACAACTTTAATCTTTTACTTTTTTTATGAATTTACCGTTTCCTCGTAAATAAATACAAACTGTTTCTCGGCATGGCCATTTCAAGTTGCTAATATCTAATTTAACAGTAAAATGTATTTTATTTTTTCATTCATAATAATTAGCAAGAGATTTGACCGTGCCGAGAAATGGTTTATATTTATTTAAGCGAAAACCGTACATCAAATAATAAAAAAGTCGGGAGATTTATTTAAATTTAGTGGCTTATCATTTTTTTTAATATTCACCTTAAACCCCTTATGAACGACACTGCGCCTGTTTCCAAGAAGACCGGCATAACTCGAAAAATGTCTATTTTAACTTTTCAATGTCATTAAACTTAAAAAAGTAATATTATTTCCATAAAAATCGGCATAAATGTAATTCGAATAGTTTCCGCGGAGCGCCCCCTGATAATCGTTCTAACTCGGGTAATAACGTCTCAATTCAGTTGCTTTGTGTTGTTTGAATTGTGCCGGTCTTCTTGGAAACAGGCGACTGGTAAAAATCTTTTTTTTTTCTTGTGTGCCAAAAAGTGTCTTTTTATGCATGAAAGACGTCTTTTAAAATGTTTACAAATATGTAAATTTGTATAAGAGTAATAAAAAACATATTCAGGGTGTCCGAAAAGGTAAGGTCAAAAATGATGATGGGATGATAGAGTAAGCCAAAAAAATGTTATTGCTTCATATAAAAAAGTTTTATCGCACTTCGTTAGGGAGATATGGACCTTCAAAGTTGGTATCAAAAACGTATTTCAATTATAACTTTTGAACTGTTGGTTGCCACAGTACCAACGATATTTGGGCTACCAAATAACCTTATAGTAATGCTCCTTTTCATAGGTAAACTTCTGCTCAGTAAGTAGAGATTATACGACGATTTTTTTAAAATTAATATGCATTGTTAACACAGTTGACAAATTTAACATTTTGCTTTAACCGTTTGACTAATTTACTATTTTTGTACAAAAAGTTTTTGTTGTATGTAATAAAAAATTCCAGTTGATTGAAGAAATTATTAAAATGTGGTTTAAAATATTAAAAATTGCGTTGTAAGCCTCTTAAACTTTATAATACAGAAAGGACTGTTTTTGCTGGTATGTCTGGACTTAAAATGCTATTTAATGAAAAACAGTCCAAGATATCGATTTAAGTAGGGTATACCTTTTTTGTACAAAAATGATAAAGACATAAAGCTGCAAAATGTCGAATTGGTCACTTGTGTTAAAAATGCATACATTAAATAGAAAAAGTCGTCGCACCCTGTATAATTTCGACTTACTGAACAGCCGTTTACCGCTGAAAAGAAGGATTTCTACAAGGTTATTTAGTAGCCCAAATATCATTGGTACTGTGGCACCAGTTCAAAAGTTATAACTGAAATAAAAAAATTTTGTTAACTTTGACGACCCATATCTATCATTCCTATCACTTTTGACCCCACCTTTCCGGACACCCTGTACATATAATATATATATATATATATATATATATATATATATATATATATATATATATATATATATATATATATATATAATTTTACCCTCCTGTAGTCCGAAAGGTAAGACGTTTAGAACATATTATGTTCAATGTTCATATGAAGTTTTATTTCTAATTTTTATTGTAGAATCACTCCTTAAAGTTTGTCGGTAAAGTGACTGGGCACCCTGTATATTTTAGCTAGTATTGCATTATTTCATTTAAAAAGTCTTTATAAATAGAATATTTTTTGCAAGATTGGTTAAGTGATGACTTTTTCGTTATGACTGAATTTGCGGTAGAATATCAAGAGAACCGAAAATCTTGCATAAGTTTTTCATACTTAGCGAATAAAAGACAAAAAATACTACGTAGTTAACGTATATTGCGTTATGAAAAGTCCCTTAAAAATAAATTTTTGTATTTTTTGTTGCGATATACTCTGCTTCGTTACGATTGAATTTGTTCTCAAATATCTAGAAAACCAAATACCCTACACAAACTCTTGAAATGGTATCGTATATATCCGATTCCCACCTAGTGGTTCTAACCCCGGGTTTTCACCCCGGGTAAAATGTCTTTGACTTTTGACGATTCTTACCTGCGAGGTATGGGTAAAAGGTTAAAACTCGTGCGTTTCTACCCGCCAAATTAGGACTAGTTCTAATTTTTCCTTATAGGGGACTTTTTAACAAAATTCTCTACATAAATTATCGGTTGGTACTACCCAAGGTTAGTTTATGTTTATAATGGGAATAGGTTGCGACACATCCTCATCTTTTAGGCGGTTCGAGGTCGGGGACGCAAGGAAGGGCAACCCACGGAGAAAACTTGGCAAGACTGGGTAAAATCAAAGCTGATGAGCAGTCCAGATGTAATTCCAAATATTTTTTATTTAAGGTAAAAGAATTTACAACTTAATTATAATTAAAAACTGTTGTGTAAACGGTTGTTCTAAAATACAATAAACTGTATATCTCCGGCACTGAACAGCTTGGCCGAAAAATGGGAGATGTGACGTCATCACACGTAAAAGCAATATGGTCGAATGTCGCGACCCTATATAGACCGACTCTGGCAGTTGCGCATTTACATATTCGCCGCCCGTTAGCTATTTATTTTAGCCGCCCCTAATTAATTTTTTCCTTTTTCATTGAAAAACAATTTTGGAGAGCAAAAAAGTCCTCACTTTCATTTCTACATAGAGAATCAAAATTGAAGTGGAAAAGTAAAAAATCTGCCCTAGGCTCCAGCCTACTTAGCCTTCTGATAAATGCGGCACTGGACTCTGGGTACTACCAAAAGTGGTGATTTAATTCAAATGTGTATGGATATATTTACCGGTGTCCGTCAATCAGCTGATCGGTGTCGACTCATGCAATGAGCATGAAATTGTGCTCGAAGGACTCATGCGTCACGGGTGAACACCCCTAAGTGGGAATTGGCTTTTATAGCCGATTCCCACCTAGGGGTTTTAACCCAGGGTAAAAAGTCTTCAACTCCTGACGATTCACACCTGCGAGTCATGGAGTTAAAACTCGTGCGTTTCCACCCGCCAAATTAGGACTGGTTCTAATTTTTCCCTATGGGTGACGACTTTTTCACAAAATTCCCTACATAAATTAACGGTTGGTACTACCAAAAGTTGTAATTTGATTCAAATGTGCATGGGTATGATTTTACCTGTGTCCTTGAAAAAACGCCGACAATCAGCTGATGGGTGCCGACTCACGCGTCACGGGTGAACACCCCTAAGTGGGAATAGGGTTTTAGAGTATATATAGATTTTACTGTATATCGTATTTAGAAAACAGTCCTTGGTATATTTCCGGCCTTATAATGGCAATAATTTTCGGAATAATTATCACATGTATAAAATGGCTCTTAGCAAAGAAATCATCCGCAGCCACAACAAAAGAACTATTGATTAAAACACTTAATGTATGTTTTCTTTCGTCCACACATAACCCCAAAAATTACTTAAACCGGCAACCTTCGAAGTAATTGGCAATATCTCATAAAAAATGGAAAAAAAAGCCATTAAAATTTGTGTATACATTTAGTAATTGCTTTACATTTAAGCACAGCACAGCTCATGTGTGTAAAATTGGCGGCAATATTTATAATACTCTTTTAGTAATATACTGAATCATATTTGTTTATAATAGGTTCCTTTGTTTATGTTGATTTTAAACCCGCGGTGTCGATGTCGCGGTTTTAATTGTTTCTAAAAGTTTGTTTGGTTTGTTAGAACGTGTCTTGGTGAATCGATTTAAAAAGTGATGGAAAACAGGTAATTTACATTTTTCAAACTTAATATTCATTTTTAAAAACTTAAAATAATTTACCCAAAAAACATTATTTGGATATTTATCAAAAATTATCAGCACTAAACTCATCTTAAGAGAAATTAATTATGTAAAAAAATATTCAATCTTCTCATCAATCTGGGGTATTGATGAGCCAAATAATAAGACCGTTGGGCGTATAGCGTATCCATAGTAAATATTAAAATAGAAATGTCAAGTGCCCAACGATTTTATTATTTGTCTCATCAATACCCCAGATTGATGAGAAGATTGGTGCGATCTGGTAGCCAGGACTTACCGAATTATTTTTTAGCTTTTAGTACAATAAAACCGTTAACCATATTTTTTTACACTATTTATTTTCAAGTTTTTAATTGATACTTTTCATTTTATTAAGTTAATTTAATGTCGAATGCCCAGTTTCACAATATATTATTATGGTTATCATTACTTTTGGGGTAAATATTTTGGAAACACCAATCAAATTTCGGTATTTCCTTGTTTCTGTGGTAACAAACCTATGGTTAGTGTTAACCAAATATTATTAAACTGGCCCTAACTTTAACTTTACCAGAACTAACCAACGATTTTATATTGAAGTAGTTGTGGAAAATATGTAATTCGCCATTTTGTGACGGCGGCCATCTTGGATTTTGTGTTTTTATAGTGAGCTTTATTCTACCAACCAAGCCCTTTCATTTGATACCCCTATTAAAGTAGTTGTTAAAAAAAAACATGTTTTCAGCCATTTTGTGGCGACGGCCATCTTGAATTTTAATTTTTTCATAGTGAGCTCTATTCTACGCATCAAGCCCTTGCATTGATACCCATATTGAAGTAGTTATGGAAAAAATATTCATTCCTTCATTTTGTATTGGCGGCCATCTTGGATTTACAATCACGAACCCAAATTTTAGATTATTCGTTTTTCAGGAAGAGGGTTAAAAGTTTAATAACTAGATTTGACCCAAATAGCAAATAATAAATAAATAAACAGGTCTATTTCCTTCCCCAGCCTTGCAAACCGCAGATGATAAAGGGCTTTACAATACCACCATTATTATTGTTTTGCGGTTTCTTTTTCTTTAAAACCTGCATGGGTTTTCTTTTCACAGGCCCATAGTTTCCAGGTGTTTACAGGCACGGCGAGTTTTCAATATTTATATAGGTGCCATGATGGAAAAAAAATAAAAATAAAAAAAGTAAAGAAAAGTCCTCACACACCTTCCAGCAAACACTATTTGCCGGCAATATACATTTTTCATATTGGCATTGATGGTAAAGCGTTGACAATTGGTGGCAATATTAGGCCAATATCTAATACGCATTAAAAAGTCAACCCTACATAAACACTCAATTACCAATAAATTTTACATGCCGGCAATTCGGCAAGCATACAAAAATGGCCGCATACCAATCCTGATTAAATAAAGCATGCCTTTTTGTTGCAGGCAAATAAATATTGGATTTTTTGAAGGCAAACCTTCAACGCATATTCATACTTTCCAAACCATATTATTACCATTGGTATTTAACTAACATTAGAGCAATTTTTTGATCTGTTTTATTTATAATGGCAGCTAAACAACATAATTTTATGTTTATTTACATAATTTAAAGGAAATAGCCTTTTCATAACATTTATTGTTACAAATCATGCAAATAAAAATTAAGTCAAACAAAATGTTTATTATGTATTTTTGAGAGAATAAAAATAAAATGATGGTAAAATTAGCTAGCTTAATTTTGACCGAAGGTGACAAATTCAAATTTCCGGATTTTGACAGATGAAGAAAAAATGCTTGTGTTTTACCGCTTTGTGCAATTGTTTTTACGTGGATTTCTAGCTTTTCAGTTTAAAAAAAAGAGTTTTTTAATAGACATAATTAAGTGTATTCATTACCTAATTAGTGTGTGTTGTGTGATTGATTGGTGATGGCAAGTCGAGAAGGCAAGTTATTCAAGTAGACTGTTAGGAGCAGTAAACATTTTGTTTAAAACCTTTTAAGTTTGTAGTTATTTTAAAAAAATATATGAAATCAGGGAGTTGCCTTATTAAAAGTTTTAAAGACGTGTGAATAAAAAATATTATATATATTTATTTTTTTTTGTACATTTAACTCCTTTAAAATATTTCTCCTTATGTTTTGGATCTAAAAATTGCGTGTAAGTGTTCCTTAATTACTTACTATTTTAAAGTGTTTTCTTTTGATTTACCATCTTTTTTTTATTTTAATACATGCCTTTTTTATGGTTTATTGTTAGTGTATAAAAATTTATATTATGTATTTTTTTAATGATAAAATTTTTCTGCCTTTTTCTAAATTTTTTCGATTACAAAATTCTAAATATGTTATTTACCTTTTGGGACATTCAAGTTATTAAACTTGCAATACTTATTTAATAATAAATACCATTATCCTAAACGAGTTTCTTCATCATAACTTATTAATGATGGATGCCATCATAATATCTGCAACATGTGTCCCAATAACGGCCAATTGCCCACTTTCGTGTCTTTTTGTTATCTTGTTATCTTTTTGTCAATAACTTATTATTTATGGATGCCATCATCCTAAACGCATTTTTTGGCATAACTTATTAATGATGCATGCCATCATCCTAAACGCATTTTTCCATTATAACTTATTAATGACGGATGCCATCACATTATCTGCAACACGTGGGCCAATAACGGCCAATTACCCACTTTCGCGTCTGTTTGATACCTTTTTGCCAATGCCTTGCCATTAAAGAGTGTTGGCAATGCCAGTAAATTAAATGTACATGACCGGCAAAAATGTTATATGGGCTACTTACTCACTATCTTAATACCAAAACGTGTTCTACTGCGCCAAAAAACAAGAAAAAATGTCTTCAACTGACTAACGCTACTTTACAACATTGGCGTGTAATAAAGTAAGAACCTTTACTAATTTTTTATATACTTGCATTGCACCCATATATTTGATTTCGTGGGTGCATTGGAACTCTTGCCCCCACGTACTCGCCGCCCCTGGGTGTTTATTCAGTCTTCATTGACCTACTATCAATGGCGTAGCGTGCCTTGGAGGGGCAGGGTATCACAATAAGTTAGGGGACCCCAAAAAACATTTAAAGCCCAAAAAAAAGTCCCCACTTTCGAAAAACATTGTTTTTCTTTTTTAGAATTGCTTTTTCGTTCCTATCAAAAAAAAGAAAAGGGCCCCACTTTTCCAATTTAATCGACAATTTTACAATTTTCTACCACTAATTTTTGCTTACACACATTTGGGGGCCCCTATAGCCCAGGGGCCCCGTATTATTGATACAGCTAATACGTCGGTAGCCACGCCCCTGCCTACTATTATTCTTACCGTCTTTCGGTTGTAATTCAGAAGATCTTTTGTAAATTCCGGCAAATATGCCTTTTTTATTTTTTTGCCTATTGATATCCTGGTGTTCTTGTCCACCAGTCTTAGAATTTTCTCATGATCCATAATCTAATAGATGACCTTACTTCAGTTGCGGGGCCCCCAAACTCAGGGGGCCCTTTGGAGCTGAGAGGGGCTCCCAGGCTTAGAGCTAAAATACTGAAAGCAAATGCAGTAAAGAATAAAGGTAAATACTTTTTTTTTGCTCTCAAAATATTTTGACCAGCCAAAATATGAAATGCATATGAAAATGTTTAAATAAAGTCCTTTTTATTACATAAGGCCATGTTCTTGTTCTTTATATTTTTCTTCGTGCTCCTTGACCTTTACAACTTTTTGGGGGCCCTTCTTTACTTCCTAGGGCCCTTGCTGACCTAGATACGATACTGCCTCACTGCCTTACTTGGCATGACGGAATATTACGGTAGATCCGGAGACCTACCATTGCCCTGCCAGCACTCTCCTTTGCCGATTTATCAGCTTTTACATTTTACCATAAAAATAACGATTAAATTGACAAATGGGGTTTCTGCAAAATATAATAATGATTTTTTTTTAATAAACGGAATTTTAGATTAGACATATTTTTTGGCAGAAAGGAAACAAATTTATTAAATTTAGTTTTCATCAGTGACTATTGTTATTATCTTCATCTTTACACTTTGTTCTGTTCCTTTTTAAATGCTGTGCATAGTCTGGTATAAAAAAATATAGCATCCGTTTTCTTTAAAGGCTTACATACATGCCTTATACTTAAATCTATAAGTATTAACCAATAGCTAACGGCTATTGTTTTCTGCAAAAACACGATTGGTCACTGGCATTTGGGATTTTTGCTATAAATTGATCTTAGCTTAAAGTTTAGTGGCCTCTATCTTTGACTACTCAGGTTTTAAAACATAACTCCATAAAAAAAACTTACATCTAGAGTTTTTGCAAGCCCCTCAAATACCTTTAAGATTTTAAAATATGCTTAACGTCCTGTCACTAGCGTAGAGAGGGGGCAGTACAGCGCGGGCCCCTGGGTAAAAGGAGTCCCCAAAAAGCGGTTTTTAGGTAACTTTTTAGGGTATGTGTAGTAGCGTTTTTAATTGTAATTTTTTTCAAAAAAACGACCTAAGTAAATTACCGTATAGTGAAAGAAGGACCTCGTTTAGGAAGTGAGGACTATTTTGTGGTTTTCAATTTTTTTCAACGACCAAATTAGTATAAGAAAGGGAGGCTCGACTTTACTTTCCGCCCCGGGCCCCGACACCTTCAGCTACGCCACTGCTTCCTGAATATTTCCACCATTAATTTTTTTAAACCAATTTTTTCACTGATTATTTACACATCTCTGATTCATACGGACCAGAATAGGTTCTTTGTTTATACTTAATTATTTTGGTACTTTTAAGTATTGGTCATATATGTATTTTAAATTTAGTGGGAAAAGTATTTTAGTGTTATGAGCAGCTCCACTGAGGTCATTTTGTGTTTATTTCAATATCAGTTTACTGAGTAAAATGGAAATGAGGTAAGTTAAAGAGTCGAAGGCGTCGGGACGTCGTGGTATATTTTTAGATATATTTTTTCAATCAGAATAAAATAAATAATAATAGTGGCGCTGGTTTGTATTCCTATTAAAGATCTATAAAATTCTTGAAAAATAAAAATGCTTCTTAACCTGAGTATTCCAGAACCTAACCAGGTCCTTATTTTGTTTTTTTAACATGTGGATCAAATGTATATTTTTTCGTAGAATTTCAAAATGCGACACAAAATGTATCTTTTTCATATAACTCATGTATTGGTCCGTTATTAGAGCCCTCAATACTTCTGATACGTTTTCATTTATTCTGGTTATCACTGAATTTTTAAATTCGAAAGAGGTATCTTAGCTATCAGGACATGAATATCGAAACGGCATTTTAAAATATTCACTCTAAGCTACGATATTTAGAAAACCAACTTTATTAGCACTTTTTAAAACACTGTTTTGCAGGAAAAAATATTTTATTTTTACATAAATTTTTATTTACAAATGGTCCCGGCATCATTAGCATAGATATTTTCAAATGACTATGTCTAAAAAGTGGGACAAAATTTAAACCAGATACTAGTGACCTTACACTTTGGTAAAGAAAATTTAATTTTGAAATTTGAGAAAAAAGCGATTTTTTATATAACGGCCCCATCTCCCAGAAAAAACAGTTTAAAAAGTGAATCCTCTGTTTGTACTTAATTTTACTTGTTTACTTGTACCTTTTTTCGATAATATATATATATATATTATATATATATATATATATATATATATATATATATATATATATATATATATATATATATATATATTTAAATTATGATTTATTTTACTAAAAATAAAGGCATGGTAAAACACATATTATTTTGCAAATAAATCGAAATAAAAGTGAAAAATACATGTAGTTAAAAAAAAACTTATAAATACACTTATAGCATATCAAATTAAAAATTAAAAATATATATAGTTTAAAAACCTAAAAACACGCTTCTAAAACGAATCGTTTATAAACTAAAACATTTTTTTTTTTACCTTTGGACAATCCACGAAGGCTGGAAGCCTAAATACTAACGTACCGTGGGTGTCTTAAGCAGGGTAAGAGGAAGTTTGTTAACACGGGACCTAAAAACTTGAAGATTTGGGGGAAGGGAAGACTTCCGCTGGCAGTAGGTTCCACAGTCTTTACTTCTAAGATTGCTACACTCGCCTTGCAGTTCGTAGTGTCAAATCCGTCCCTCCTTTCTTAAAAAATTACTTTATGCACTTGTTACATAAACTACTATTTATTGGACCCTAGTAAACCAGTGCTAAAGCCTTTAAAAAAAGCTCAAAAGTAAAAAAATATAGTAGGAAGAAACCCATTAAAAAATGTAGAGAATTTAACAAAAATTAAAGGAAAAATAAATTAAGGGCGATTTAAGGTAGTGAAGGGAAGGATGGTTTAGAATACGGTTTTAATCAATTATTGGCAAAACTACAATTCCTATGGAAAAAAGCTAAATAGCAAAGTTGTAGGCAATAAAAAGAACTACAACTTGCTTGCTAGTTTATGACTTTTATGCTAGTGAATCGCCGGAATCTTTTGTATTTTTGCTTTCTTTACGTAACCTTAAAATTTATGTGAAAAGTTCAAATAACCAAGTTTTTGTTTTTTATTTTTATTTTTTACAAAAAATAAATTATTATATATATTTTGGTGAAAACGAACCTTTGCGTCTCCCAAATACACTGTAGTATATATATATATATATATATATATATATATATATATATATATATATATATATATATATATATATATATATATATATATATATATATATATATATTTTGGTTTAAAATGTTTATTTTTTCACATTATTTTGACTTAATATCAAAAAAGTACCATTATTTTCAATCAAATATTCACGTGCCAAAATGTCGAAATTTTCAAAAAAGTCGGTCTTTTTGTTCCTTGAAATCTCTAGATTCTGATAGTGTAGAAAAAATAAACATTACTATGGGTAATTTTCTCAGAAAATGCAAAAATCTTGGATCCGAGTTTTTAAAATCATCATTAGATCGGTCGATATTTTTGAACCAAAAAATATAGTAGGATGGAAGCCGTTGACAAATGTAGAGAAAATAAAAGAATAGGAAAAATAAATTACGGGTGGTCTGAGGTCGAAAAGTGGAAGGGGCCGAGTTTTTAAAAATCAAAAACAGGTTTCCTCAATTTCCGGCAAAATTAAAAGTTTTTTACATCATTAGAAAGTAGAGATTTCAACGAACCAAAAGTCCGCCGACTTTTTGAAAATCTCAATATTTTGATATTGGACTTTTTCGATATAAAGTCGAAATTATGTAAAAAATTAAACATTCCTAATCTAAAAAATTACAGTATATTTGGGACATATAAAGGTAAGTTTTTAATAAATTTCGTGTGTTTTCTTGTACAAGGTAAAAATAAAAAACCAAAAATTGGTTACTTGAATTTTTACATAAATTTTAAGGTTATATAAAGAACGTGTAAATACCAAAGTTTTAGATCTTTTTATGGCAATATAACTTTTTCCATAAAACTTGTAGTTTTGCCCAATATCGAGAAAAACCGTTTTTAACTTTAAACCCCTCCCCTTCCCGAACTCAGATCGCCCGTAATTTAATTTTTCTTCAATTTTTGTTATATTTTCTACGTTTTACAATGGGTTTTATGCTTTTTTTGATTTTATCTTTGGATAAACTACGAAGGCTAAAAGCCTAAATACTAACATACCCTGGGTGTCTTAAGCAAGGTAAGAGGAAGTTTCTTAACACGGGACTTAAATACTTGAAGATTTGGGGGAAGGAAAGACCACATTCTAGAAATTCTAGAGATAAAAGAACGAACAAAGTGGGAAGTTCGGGGCCTGTCCAGTTGGACTGTATAGGGATAAATACGCGCGGCAACACGAGTTTCTATGGTGGGAACCGTGAGTGGAGGAACTATTCTGGACAGTTTTCTCAAGCGATACATCCCCCACAGCCCGACGATGGGCAAAAGAGGGAAGCCTTTCTGTAAGTGGGGGTTCATTAATAAGACGAATAGCTCTTCTTTGGATGGAATCAAGCATGCTTAGGGTTGTGGGGGACGCCATGCCCCAGATATGACAACAATATTCCAAGGTAGGTTGGATTTGGGACACATACATGTGTATAAATTAGAAGGGGAAAAATACTTTTGGTTCGAAAGAGAAATCCAAGCTTTTTGAAGCTGCCGTGGCTATAGATACAATGTGTGTATGCCAGTTAAGGTTACTTTCAAATGTGACGCCCACAAAAATCCTACTATATATTTTTTTTATTTCGAAAATGATCGACCCTGGCCTATAATTTAAGACACCCATGTTGCTTTTAGTACCTAGTATCTTAGCCTTCGTGGATTGTCTCAAGATAAAAACAACTAGATCGAGCTTAGAGCTTAACCTAAATCTTTTAAATGAATACGTGTGTTGGATTTTACAATCTTTTGTTTTAGAAAGAAGTGGATTTGTATTGTTTAATTAACCATCTTAACATGATAATTAATCACATAATTATAAATTAACGTAGATTTTCGCAACACTTAAAAACAAACTGAGCTTAACAACATATAACTTCATTATCTTTTGATTATGGACGGTATAATACTTATAATCCTAATTTTTGAATGACAATCGCTTTTAATTCTCGACAAATATGAAAAATGTTTTAAATTGTTTTACGATGTATATTAAATCGTCTTTGGGCCCACCTTTTAGCTAAATTGGGGTAAAACAATGGCTCGTTATGATGGGGATTAGCGATTTTATAATCTTACTTCTGTTTTAGAATGAATTATGGTGTTTTTGGATTTATTTATGGTCTGCGTGTAGCTAGATTTATGAGGAAAGGACGAACCTAGCAAAATGTGTAAAATGTTTTTCTAGGACCGTTAAAAATTGTTGTTTTTTTGTATTGTTATCATCAAGATAAAATATTCCATTTAAATATTCCACATAAACACAAGTAACTTTTTTAGTTATTAAATAAGTGTTTTGCCTACTACAGCTATACAGAGTGGTCCCTAAGTAATGGGCCAAAATGCAACTGCAGTATTTTGAAGTTTTACTGATTCTTTAGTGATTTAAACTTCTGTAAAACTTTGCAACTTTTTCTGCTTTTTGTATGTACAATCCACAGAATTCTTAAAAGTTCTGTGGTACAATCCCACACACATAAAAAGGTATACTTTGTAAAAATCGCTCTGAGCAACCGTTTTTTAGATATTCGCCTTTAAGTTAGTTAGTGCAACCAAAGAAGATACTAGCTATTGCGTAGCTAGTTATTTTGTGGTGCAATCCAAAAATGCCTTTAAAAGCAGCGTATAAGTTATAACATTGGGCTCCAGCAGTTTCTTTTATATGGGGCAAGCTGATGTAGCCCTTTATTCGAAATAATTTTCTTTTATTGTTGTATGAAAAATTTTTTTTAAATAAAAACCATTTATTATTATTATTATACACACTGCATAATCGTAAATAAATGATTTGGTGTATTCATCCATATACTTTTTGGTTGCACCAAAATATTAAATGCAAATATCTTAAAAACGGTTGCTCAGAGCCATTGCTACAACCCAGCAAACACTATTTGCTGGAAATATACATTTTTCATATTGGCATTGATGGTAAAGCATTGGCAATTGGTGGCAATATTATGCCAACATCTAATACACATTAAAAAGTTAACCCTAAATAAACACTTAATTGCCAATAAGTTTTACATGTAGGCGAATTTCCGGCAAGCATACAAAAATGGCGGCATACCAATCCCAATTAAAAAAGCATGCCTTTTTGTTGCAGGCAAATAAATATTGGAGTTTTGAAGGCTAACCTTCAACGCATATTCATATTTTTCAAACCATATTATTAACATTGGTATTTAACTAACATTAGATATTTTTTTGATCTGTTTTTTTAATAATGGCGGCTAGACATAATTATTTTATGTTTTTTTACATAATTTAAAGGAAATGGCCTTCTCATAACATTTTATTGTTACAAATCATGCAAATAAAAATTAGGCCAAACAAAATATTTTTGAGAGAATAAAAATAAAATGATGGTAAAATTAGCTAGGTTAATTTCGACCGAAGGTGACAAATTCGAATTTCCCGCTTAGTCGAAATACAAAATTTGACGATTTTGACAGATGAAGAAAAATTGCTTTTGTTTGACCTTTGTGCAATTGTTTTCTACGTGGTTTTCTAGCTTTTTAGTTTCTTTTTCAAAGAAAAGAGTTTTTAATAGACTTAATTAAGTGTTTTCATTACCCAATTAGTGTGTGGTGTGTGATTAATTGGTGATGGCTAGTCGAGAAGGCGAGTTATTCAAGTAGACTGTAGAGCTGTAAACATGTTTAAAACCTTTTAAGTTTGTAGTTACTTAAAAAATAATATGAAATTAGGGAGTTGCCCTATTAAAAGTTTTAAAGACGTTTAAATAAAAAATATTATATATATTTAATGGTTTATTTTTACATTTAACTCCTTTAAAATATTTCTTCCTATGTTTTGGATCTGAAAATTAAGTGTAAGTGTACCTTGAATACTTACTATTTTAAAATGTTTTGTTTTGATTTAATATTACATACCTTTAATTTTTTATGGTTTATTGCTACTGTATAAAAAATTATAATATGTAATTTTTCGAATGATAAAGTTTTCCTGCCTTTTTGTCAAATTTGTTTTAATTACAAAATTCTAAATATGTTATTTAACTTTTGGGACATTCAACTTATAAAACTTGCAATACTTATTTAATAATAAATGCCATTATCCTAAACGCATTTTTTCATCATAACTTAATAATGACGGATGCCATCACATTATCCGCAACACGTGGCCCAATATCGGCCAATTGCCCACTTTCGTGTTTTTTAATACCTTTTTGCCAATGCCTTGCCATCAAAGAGTGTTGGCAATGCCAGTAAATTAAATGTACGTGGCCGGCAAAAAATGTTATATGGGAAGTTTTACCTATTTTGTATAAAAAGCATAGGATAATATACTGCTTTACTTAGATGGTACATACAGAATAGCATAAACGTTGGGACGTTTTAGAGAAATTTTAAGTACTGTAGTTAATACCTAAAAATGATCATCAGATATATGTCAGAAAAGCTCTAGATAAAAAGTTCTATATCAATATTCAAAACGTATCAAATATTATTCAAATAATTTTAAAATATTTTTTAAACATTGACACCCAGTATCCCAGTTAATATTAACTTTTGTACTGAGGTATGTTTAATAAAAATCGCAATATTTTAACTTCTCATTTCTCCAGTTGAATTTTGCCCCATTATTTAGGAGCTATCCTGTATATTAATATGAATTTATGTAATGTAACAGTAAACGCGACATCAACCAAAACAAAGATGAAGTTACCATTAGTTCTTCCATTACATGTTTAATTCATGTGGTACCAAAAATAAAATTTATCAGTTTTCGGATTTTAATACCAATTATCAAGAATTTAGAATAATAATAATACCGGATGATTTAGAAATTAAAATACTAAATTTTGTACGACCGTAGAAAAAATAGAGTATGTAACACATGCATAAAATGTCTTTTTATTTATGAGAAACCTCATTTTCTTAAACCAAAACACTTTATCCACTTATTACATAAATCGATTTTTTAAACTTTTTAGATATAGGGTAGTAAAGTTTTAAAAAAGGTATTTTTACACCTCTGTATCCCAAAACGAAAAGCAAGACGTGGCCATGTAGGAAGAGATTCTTTTTTTTCCAGATATTTCAAAAACGGCTGCTTAAGTCAAAGTCGATTGATGAGATAAGGTCACGATATTCGCCATATTGGCTAGCGCGGCTGTGACGACAAGTCGGGCCATTTTCGGCCATGTTTGATTTTAGGCAGATCAGTGGCGTAGAATTAAGGAGAAAACAAAAAAGAACTGTATGTTGTAAACAAAATTAATTGGATTATTTTAATAGACATATCCTAAAACAAAAACATAAATGTGGTTTAAATATTGAAAATTAAAAATTATCAAAGCGACGACAGGACGATGAGGTACCTGGCAGAGCAAATCATTTTCCATGGTTCCGTAAGTCAAAAACCATTTTAAAAACTTTGTATACAAGGTGTCCGCTAATGAATGGTACACAGAAAAACCACAGATTCCTTACGCCAAAATATTGGGATTTAACCAAACATACCTAATATCCAAATGTTTATAATAAGGAAGATACGGGGGTGTCATAATTAAAAGAAAAAGTAAATTTATTTTGATAATTGTTCTCCCTTTTTAAATATCTTAATAAAACGATATCTCGGGGTCTTTAAACATTAGCTTTTCAGATCGAATATTTAATTTTTGTGTGTACACTAGAGGGCTATGGGTACACTATTTAAAATACTCTAAAACTACTCAATTTTTTGTTACTACTCTGTATGTATGTAAACTAGTGAGCTTTTCTATGCTTTCTGCACAAAAAAGGTATACTTAGTAAGAATCGGTCTTGACAATCGTTTTTAAGGTATTCACGTTTTAGTTGTTCAGTGCACCCGAAAGTATGTACCTTCAATAACATTGTATTAGCTATAATTACAACTACTCAGATATAAACAGCTGATAGCTAAAAACTCCTGGATACCGAGTTTTATTAAAATGTTTAAAACATATCAGAAATTATCGAAATGCATGAATAAAAAATATTTATATCCCTTTAACACCCCGTATCTTCCTTATCATTAACTTTTGGATATAGGTATGTTTGTTTAAATCTTAAATGGATATTTTCGCATAAGAAATCTGTAGTTTTTCTGTGTACCATTAATTAGCGGACACTCATCTGTATCATATGTATATAAAAACACGAATGACTGAAAACTATTCGACTAAACACTATCAAAATCTCTAAAATAAAACGAGTCCGAACCAATAATATGTGAAGTCTCTAAACTAACCAAACACATTAACAACTGGAAATCCTTGCAAAATATACAACCAAAATGAAAATGGCAAATTTTCACAGTTTTTACCAAACAAAGCTTCGACAAGGCACGACTCTGTCATCAGCTGATAATGCTACCAACTTTGAACAGAACTGCCAACCGAAATCGTAATTCTCACACCCTCACGTCCCTGACAAAAGCTATCCCCGGTCTTGCTTATGTCTAAACCCCTTCTCATAAAGAAAGTCTGTCTTAAGTCATTAGTATACCTTTTTTATGTAAAATATGTAGAAGGATAAGAATTTTTATTTAAAAGTTACATACAGCGTGGTCCAAAAAAGTTATTTTGTTTTTAATTTATGCAAGATACTGCAGGTGGCGCCCTCTAGAGTTTACAATAAAAATTATAGCAGATTTTAATTGCTCACCTCCCAAAACCTCCTCTAGTCGACAATGCAACTATTATGAAAATTATTTATACAGGGTTTCCGCTAATTAATGGTACACAGAAAAACCAGAGATATCCAAATGTTGATAATAAGGAACATACAGGGTGTAAAAAAATAATTTTTAATTTATTTCAACAATTTTTGATAACGTTTAAATATTGAAAGAAAATTTGGTATTTAGGGTTTTTTGACAAATTATTTAAATTTTATATTAATTTTTGTATATAAACTAGAGGGCACTATCCACACTACTTAAACATTCTTTAAAGAGTCGCAACTTTTTGTGCAAATATAGGTAGTATTTATTAAAAAAAGTCCGTGATAGCACTACAGCGTTTTCTAAAAGGTACTGTGAAACAAGGTGTTTATATTTATAAGGTTGCGACATATCCTCAACTTTTAGGCGGTTCGAGGGGGCCGCAAGGAAGAGCACTTCTCGGAGAAAAGTTGGCAAGACTGGGTAAAATCAAAGCTGATGATCAATCCAGTGGCGTCTAGAATTTGCGCTTTTCATTTTTCATTGTTTTGGAAGTGATATTTGTTGAAAGATGTAATTCCAAATGTTTTTTTATTTAAAGTAAAAGAATTTACAACTTAATAACAATTAAAAACTGTTGTGTAAACGGTTGTTGTACTAATACAATAAACTGTATATCTCCGGCACTGAACAACACGGCCGAAAAATGGGAGATGTGACGTCATAAACACGTCAAAGCAATATGGCCGAATGTCGCGACCCTATATAGACCGACTTTGCTGTGAAATGCAAAATTGCATGTTTCAGTGCTTGGATAATGTTGATGAAACAAGTAAAAAAGATGTGTTAAAAATCCAATTACCTGGCGCTTACGGTACTCTGGTATTTAGGCATAAGCCTTCGTGAGATGTCCCAAAGATTTAAAAATATTATCCCGGTAGTAAAAATTTAAGTACCGAGGTACTTGCTATTAATAGTTGTGTACTTGTGTAACTAATTAAACAGGTACTTATAGACATAATATTTGCGATAATTTTTAATTAGCCACCGACAAAGATAGTACGCTTCTCTTATCGCTAAAAACAAAACATTGAACCAAATTTATTGACTTGTATTTACTAATATAGCAAAATGGTTTATATAAAAATTAAGCCAATACGTTTCGCAATATTTTTTATTTAAAGTAGGTTAGTAAGGTAAGCAAATAAAAAAATACTCCCCATTAGCAAAAGCAATAATTTTTTAAAGATTTTTGGCATTTTGTATGTGACAGTTAGAGCAAGTCAAACTTGATCATTTTTGTCCTATAAGAACATTCAGCTTTCTTTTAACACGTTCAGCTACCAAGTGGCTCATATATGAGCCAGTGCAATTTTTAAAATAGACCGCCGGCTCAAATGTGAGCCGGCTACATTATAATACTAAATGCGAGTTTAAAAATTCGGGGTTTCCTGTAGCGGTTTTGTTTTACAACACGGTCTGTGTAATGCTTCGGCTCGTATGTGTGTCAGGTGGTCTGGGTGTAGCATTTAGTATAAGTTGTTAGCACTTCAATAAACATCAAAATAAAGTAATTTTACAAAAAATAATAAAGTGGTTTATGGGGTCGAAACAAAAAATGACCATCGGTAGCGAACGTGTTAAGGTAAGAAAGTTTTTTTAATGTAGTTTCTTTGAAATTTTGATCAAAATTAGTAATATCTTTAAGATACATAAATTGTTGTGTACATAAATACATCATTATTATCATTATATATAATAAAACTAAGTTGATAAAATGTGCGTGCCGATAAAACTTGAAAAGGAGTCCGATACGATAAAGGGACTTATATAGTGTGATAGCCCTTTATCCCCCTCGAACAAAAAGGTTCCCGTTTTACCCTAAAGGGCGTATTTTTAAAGATATAAGGACTCTTCAAACCTTTCAACTTGGAAATTAAGTGTAGTGGCGCCATCTGTTGTCGAGTATTTGAACTTCATTCAGAACAACGGTTATTTGGGTCTCATATCAACTCCTGAGCGAAGCCGGGAATCATAGCTAGTATATAATAAAAGTAAGTTGATAAAACGTACGTGCAGATAAACCTTAAAAAAAGTGCCGATACGATAAAGGGACTTATATAGTGTGATAGCCCTTTATCCCCCTCGAACAAGAAAGTTTCCGTTTTAACCTAAAGGGCGTATTTTTAAAGATATAAGGGCTTTTGCAATCCTCCAATGGAAGTTAAGTGTAGTGGCGCCATCTGTTGTCAAGTATTTGTACTTCATTCAGAAAAGTGTTGTGGCGCCATCTGTTGTCGAGTATTTAAACTTTATAAGGAGTGAAAAAGAAAATATTCTCAAACTTTCCCGAATATCCTAAAGCCAGCTCTCTGAATATATAAAAGTCCGGTGTCGCCCGCCAGAGTTAGTTCGATTGTTTAATTGTAAGGGCTAATTTTCGGAAATACTAAACCGATGATGAAAATTCTTTCACAATTAGAAAGCTACACTATGAAAGAATACTATAGGCTATATTTTATTATGATTGAAAAAAGTTCGGAAAAAAATATAATTAACGCCCAACGAAGTCGGCTACTTTTTAAATAAAGAATAGATAATAAGACTGGTATAATTTTAGAAAGAGATTTTTTTGTTGTTCGGTTATACAAAAACTTTTAAAAGGTCAAATTCTTAAAAACTTAACAATTTCTTTGCAAAATATGTTTTTTTATTTAAAAGTTATAAACCTTATGTTAAGTCGCGTACCGACGGGTAAAAGGCAACCTGCAATGCAACAAGGTTCTCTCGTTTGGACGGTTGCGCAAAATGCGCGCCGGAATGTTCGTTGCGATCCACCCAGGTGTCGGTTTTTGCGCAAACACAAAGGAGTTCGAGAGACGTGTTTTAGTGATGTTGTAAGAAAAATTAAAAACAAGGTTAAAATGTAAATGAAACAGACAATACTTGAATTAATTGAAAATTATAAACAGAAATCAATTTGGTAAAACGTAAAACTATGATTACTTTTACTATAGAGCTGAGTTTTCGGGTATACTCGAGTTGCTAGACGGTGATAAGATAATAATAAAATTTTGAATTTAAGATTGTTGAGCTGCTAGACATAGATGAATAAGTTGCTAGAAAAAGATTGTTAAGTTTCTAGACGGTAATAAACACAACACTCCATGCAATAAAATATCTTGTAAAACGAATGCTTTGTATAATTCTTTTCGTTTTGCTTTATTTTGCTTTAAAATCCCCTTATTATAAAAAATAACGTACATATTTTAATTATGTAATAACATTATTGTAGTATTGGGTTTAATTAAGAAATTTAAAAAAGGACTTGTGTACCAGAACTAACCATTCGTAAGTGTGTATTAGTCTTGGGTTTATTAAGGAATTCTCTCGCACTGTTTGAATTACCCCGTCATGCGCCGTACCTGCTTGCTTTACGGCGCAGTGTCAAAATTTGATGTCGAAAGTTCACCTGGCGATTTTTACCTGACTGTAATAAGGTCACGTTCTGGCGTATTTTCCACCGTATTTGAAAAATTTTGATAATTTTGCAAAGTTGGAATTCGTCTATAAAATTTCAATTTACTCACGGTAAAAATACAAAAAGAGGATTAGCTTTTGAAACTTGATTTTTATGGGAAGGGGTTCAACAAAAAACAACTTTTCTTAGTTTTTATATATAATCATTTGAATATATGGGATACATAGGAACTCAACCATATCCCAATCTAGCAACTCAACTATGTCCTTCTAGCAATTCAACCATCCTAATAGGTTTTAGCTGGGTTCGTCTAGCAACTCGAGTACACCGGAGTTTTCTACCCGCGGCTATATCTTTTGGTTGGCCGGCTTTTTCTACAAAGCAATATGTAAAAAAAGATTCCGCACTATAACCTCATTGGCCTACATGTTCGTTTCAAATGCGAATAGTTTTATTTGCAGGAAAGATTTTAGCAACGACATTAAGACCCTTTGTTGAATTGCATGTTACGTTGCATGTTGCGTTGCGCGTTGCATTACACATACACACAAGTACTTAGAAAAACACAAAATTTTGGATGACAGGCAGTATGGATTTCGCCACAAAAGATCTACAGCAGATCTTCTTTCCTTCGTATCACACTGCTGGAATAAGTCTCTTGAGTTTCTAGGTGAGTCCCAGATCGTTGCTCTTGATATATCCAAAGCTTTTGACCAGGTCTGGCATGCCGCACTTCTTAATAAACTTCCCTCCTATGGTCTTTCAACTAAACTCTGTACTTGGCTTTCTAGTTATCTATCTGATCGTCGTATATCAGTTATTGTGGACGGCCATTCTTCAAGCTTTCACCAAGTAAATGCTGGAGTCCCTCAGGGCTCAGTTCTGGCACCAACATTGTTTCTTGTTCACATCAACAACCTTCTCTTGTCCACAACTAATTCCATTCATAGTTTCGCCGACGATAGTACCCTTCACTTCAGTTTTCAGGTTCCTAAACCCATCACTAACCCTGACTTGGAAAACAAACGCAGAGCGATGCAGATATCTCTAAAAATCTCGTCCATTTTAATGTATTCAAAACACAATCATGTTCCTTGTCGCGAAAAGAGTCATCAAATACTCATCCTCTACTTATGAGCGGCCAAGTTTTACAGAGCAAAGACACCTTCAATCTTGTGGGCGTCACATTTGAAAGTAACCTTAACTGGCATAAACACATTGTATCTATAGCCACGGCAGCTTCAAAAAGCTTAGATTTCTCTTGCGAGCCAAAAAGTATTTTTCCCCTTCTAATTTATACACTTTATATGTTTCAAATCCGACCTCCCTTGGAATATTGTTCTCATATCTGGGGCATGGCGTCCCCCACAACCCTAAGCATTCTTGATTCTATTCAAAGAAGAGCTATTCGTCTCATTAATGATCCTTCACTTACAGAAAGGCTTCCTTCTCTTGCCCATCGTCGGGCTATGGGGGATTTATCGCTTTTTATAGGTACTTCCATGGCTTCTGCTCTGAAGAATTGTCCAGTATAGTTCCTCCACTTACGGTTCCCAAGAGAGAAACTCGTGGTTTCCGCGCGTATGCATCCCTATACGGTCCAACTGGACAGGCCCCGAACTTCCCACTTTGTTCGTTCTTATATCCCTAGAGTTTCGGAACTTGCTGCCCGCGGAGGTCTTTCCTTCCCCCAAATCTTCAAGTATTTAAGTCCCGTGTCAACAAACTCCCTCTTACCTCGCTTAAGACACCCACGGTACGTTAGTATTTAGGCTTTTAGCCTTTGTGGTTGGTCCAAAGATTAAAAAAACACGTCTGTATGTGGTTTTAAAGATTATTTTTAAAAACTACACATTTTTTGCGATGATAGGTGTTTTTATATTGATTTTAGATTTTTTTAAATGTACAGAATTCTGATTGCGCAAGTTCGTATTGCTTTTAACTGGTTCATCAATATATAAATTACAACTGCCTGAAGACCTGTAAATGATGTCTCATCATGTTTTCATCGCAGGGTTCTTGGAAGAGCTAAACATATTAAAATCAATTCCTATCTTTTTCTGATTTTGGGATTATATTGTAAATAACCGTTTTAATTGATTTTGATGAAGTATGGGTAAATAATGTACAGAAATTACCTTGTCTTATGACATAAAAATCAAAGAAATCAACTCACTTCACACGGTCAAAAAAAAACGAAATATCGTTCGAATCGAATCAAATCACAATATTAATATTCGATTCGAAATTCGAATCGTCAAATTTGCGAATTATTTTATCATTCGAAAATTTTCGAGTGTTAAATTAAGAGTATTTTTATGTTTGATATTCAAATATGAAATTTATTTAAATTTTATTAAAGGCAATAATTTATTAATTATGATTAAATTATTGAACTAAAATAAAACGTACATTAATTGTTAATTTCATATATAAATAGCAAACATAAAACACTATGCATTTTAATAACATTCGAAAATTTGCAAATGATAAAAAAATCGCTTATAATTTTAAAATAATTAAAATAGTATTCGAAATTTTTCGAACAGCTTCACCGAAAACCTAGTTAAAGCTGGAAACAAAAAAATCAGGTAAATTTAACTTGTCTCCTCCGTGGCGCAGTGGACAGAGCTTTCATCTTCGAAGCCAGAAGTCGCCGGTTCGATTCCCAGCGAGGGAGACATATTTAGGTAGTAGTAATTTAAAAATAACGACCGTGGTGGCACTACCGCGTTGTCTAAAAGGTGCTGTGAAATGCATAACTGCATGTTTCAGTGCTTGGACAACGTTGACGGAACAGGAGGAACGATGGGTTAAACATCTAATAACCCGACACCCACGGTACTCTGGTATTTAGGCATAGGCCTTTGTGGGATGTCAAAAAGATTTTAAAAAAACTTAATTATAACTTAATTATGCCCAGGGCCAGATTATCTATCAGGCAGATTAGGTAGACAACTGCCTAGTGGCCCCGCATAAAATAGGGGCCCCACACAACAAAAGTGGACCCTGTAAAAGGTTGTTAAATGTGAACTGTTATTGAGTATTTGTGAATAAAAGCAGGAAAATACTTAAACTTTTTTTTTTGGTTTGCAATGTTTTTAAGACAAGGATATTTTTTTTTGGTCTTTAATTAGAAGGCGAATTGGTTAAGCTTTATTATTGTTATCAAAAAGAGAAGGCCTTTTTTTGCTGTTCAATTTTTCGGCTCTTCAATTTTATAAGTAAGGTGCCCCGACAGCTCCATTTTCTAGGGGCCCCGAGAGAATTAATCCGGCCCTGATTATACCTAGCTATAGACAAAAAAATAACTTATTATAATCTAAAATCAAGTGATGTGTCAACAATTACACATAATTAGATGGTTGGGCTTTTGAAAAGTGTACTTAACCCAGTTTAATTTTACCTTATTAGGTACTTTACATAATACCTATACAGGGTGTTCCAAAAATTAATGCACCAAATTTTATTTGCATATTTTACGTTGAACATAAAAATTATTATTTTTTTTACCACTCCGTAGTTCAAAAACTAAGACGTTTAGGACATATGTTTATATGACGTTTTTTTCTTATTTTTTATTGTAGAATCGTTTGGTTAAGTTCGTCGGTTGAGTTACTGGACACCCTGTATGTATGTAGGTAATTTGACTGAAATTAATGAAAACTTTGATGTCTATTGGTGCCTAAACGGTGAGGTTTATCGACTTTAATAAAGAGTACCTTATTTTTAAGTTTTTGACTGTTTATAAATGGCGCCTCCAGCTTTGCAATATCTGTCAAAATAAAAAGTTATGATGTAAATAAATTTTAAGTTTTAGGTAAAGTGCCCTCTGGCGGTATTTAAAAAAGTACTTTTGTCTTAAAATTTTAGAATCTGCAAAGCTCGATTTGTGTGCCAAATATCAACTGGATTGGTTAAAAAATAAATGCAATATGGTAAAAAACCAAAATAAAAATTGAAATTTGACGGCTTGTAACTCGAAAACGAATGACATTTTGAAAAAAATTATATGAAGCTCTACCCTTATTTTGTCAAGTAGAATCACTCCCTTAAGTTTCGTGATCGATTTTTGAATCATCCTGTATAAACATATGTTCGGTAACACTTCCTTTCAGTGATAGGGGGTGTTGAAATTCTAAGAAAAAAAATTATCATAATTTTTAAACTAGATATTCAGTTGGTATTTGGAACATTGCTTTAAAGCAGCAAAAGACATTCTTTTATGTAAAATACCAGTGGCGTCAGTAACATATTTGTAAGGACTATTTAAAAAAAAGGTGCGCTACTGCTTATTTCTAAAACCATAAATTATTTTTGATCCCCCACTAAATTAGGAAAAAATTTGCTCGCTTGACGTTTTCTGGAACGATGCACCGTTTTCAAAGAAAAAAACACATTAATGCATGAGGAGTTCGCCAAAATTATGACAAAAATGTTAGACACTAAAAACCTAAAATTTAAAATTATTCTTTGTGAAGATTTACTTAACAATTGTGGTATAAGTGAATTTTATGTCGTATATTAATGGAACCAAATATTCTTTAAAAATTATTGTTTTAGTATTGTACAGGGGGAAAGAAACTATAGATTTTACCCCATGTTGCATTACGAAAACCCAAAACATTGATTTTAAGTCTTTATATTATTTTAAATATTCGCTAATGTAAGAAACCGTAAGCAGCAGACCTTCGTCATTTTGTAAAAGCCCATTTGTTGGTATCAAAATTAAAAAATATATTAATTAAAAAAATCTTTAGCGTTACCTCGTTATTTATGTAAAGAAACAGTGGCAAAAGATTTAAAAAGATCGGTGCGGTAGTTTTGCAATTATCATAGCCGCCGACTTTGAAAACGTTAGTTGTGTGAAAAGTGCTTTAAAGTTCTGAGCACTAAAAAGTTGTAATGAATCGCTCATACGAGTCATGGTTGATGCCTGGATGCTTAAATCAATGTATCTTCGTTTTTTTTAAGAATTATCTTAAATTTTAACACAATACTCTTAAAGTGCTGTTAAAATATTTTTAAAAAAATGTCAAAAACAGTTTTTGCTATCATAATTTGCTCTATAACAAAGTCACTACTAATGGACAGACACTTAATTTGCATGACCCTGTAAATTTACCTTAGATTACACCAAAAAAAATATTTTTCTTGTGTAACAAGAAAAAATTTGGCTGATTTTCTCAGGAATAGGAATAAGTAGAGAAGAATTAGTACTCTAGCATTTTAGATACGAATGGTTTTCTTGCAATATGATTTTTCTTAAATTACAAATTATTTTGCCAAAATATAAATTAATATCGATGTTATAATATTAACGTCGATTTAAAAATATAAGGAGCAAGAACCTTAAAGACATTCTATATCAAAGTCGTAAAAAATTTAACTGGCTTTCCAAATATGACCTCCGCCAAGTACGTTAGTACGTAGAACTGCCTTTTTTCAAGTCAGACTTTCCAAGCATACTTCAACTTTAACGTAGAATTAAAAATACAAAAACGGCCTAGGGTAAAATTTTTGATTCTGAATCAACGAAAAATTTAATTACTTGTTCAAATATAAGCTTTTTATCATTACGCAAAGATCAGATTTAAAACGCGACGGCAAAAAAGCGACCGTGTCGGGAAATCAGACTTTCGTGCGTACTTCGACTTTGACGTGAGTTTAAAACTACAAGATATGCACTAGGGTAACGATTTTTCTATTAAATCGACGTAAAATTTCATTAGCTTTTTACATATCAGCTTTTTATTAACCCGCGGTAACCTGTTTTTCAACGCGACGAAAAAAACCGGCGCCATGTCAAGAAGTCAGATTTTCCTAGCCTACGTCGACTTTGACGTGAATTTAAAAATATAAGGGGTGATCTGAGAACAAAAACCACCAGATTTTCGTTAATTTTGAGTCGAAATCTATCAGGAAGCAAGTTTTTAGATTTTTTCTACGACTTATATTATTTTACAATTTTTTTAGAATTCTTCGCCATATATGCAAGCCGAATTTAACTATCCTTCGACTTTGACGGCGATTAAAAAATAAAAGAAGCAAAAACCATAAACACATCAGATATTAAACTCGTGCCGCTGTTTTTTCCGCAAATTGCAAAAATGTGCAACAGTGTCTGAAAGTCAGAATTTCCAGTATACTTTGATTTGACGTGAATTTAAAAATAAAGGAAAGTCCCTAGGGTAAAAAAAGTTATTAAATCGACGTAGAATTTCTTCAGCTTTTTGAATCTACCTTTTTATTAATATGCAATAACAAAATATTAAACGCGACGGCAAAAGCCGCGACCGTGTCCAAAAATCAATTAATAATAAATTTTACAGACAATTTTCGGAACACAAAAACTAGACCTAATCAAATTAATATACTTATGATTTTGTGGAAGAGGGTCAGGTAGATATTTCGAAATTGCTTCCTACTTTTCATGTTACAAAATTTTGTTGATCAGTGATTTGATTATCTAAAACCTAGTCTATTATAAAATATATGGTAAATTTTAAATTATATCACGGAGTAATGGAAAAAGCTGTGTAAAAGGTTTCTGTTAATGTACAATAATAATGCAAAATTATAGTCCAAGAGTCCGTGAGCGGCAGACCTTCGTCATTTCGTAAAAGCTAAAAATTTGTCAGCGCATGGTCCCAACACAGGTAAAAGCAATGGGAGACTATGAAGTTTGACTCATAGAGGCTTTGGCAGGTACGAGGTACTAAAGGTAAATTAATTGAAACATAAAAAAACTGAATTTTATATATGTAGTATATTACTTGGACACCTAATTGAAGATATTTCCCCAGTCGGCAAAGAGTTTTGACAGTTCCAACTCTTTCACAGACAAACATTTGTGAGTGGCCCCATGACAAAGAATACCAATTTATAGAACCTCACAAGTGAGATTTCAGCGTACCCTAAAAAATTTTAGTACCTACCGCGACCAACAGATGGCGAAAGTAGTACGATGTCGCTTTGCTAACACGATTACCATCAGAAATTGATAGCAGTCGCTGACGAGCAGTCGGCCCGATCAGTTAGAGTGAGGATATACGCAAAATTTAATAAAAATAAAATCCCCGATAAATGGTAGTATCCATAAGATTATTAAATTTATGATTTCAGAATAGGATATATCGATGGGTATTTGACAAAACATCGTAAGCGACATTCGTCAGTTTTACGGAAAACGTTTTTTTTTCATTGGCTTTATTTCAGATGAAGATATGTTCTATATTGGTTCGGCGATTCATTTATTTAATGGTAGTTATTTGGGTACACGCCAAAAAATAAATTAATAGTACCAAAAAACCAAAAAAAAATGAAGCAAGTAAATAAAGAACTAAAAATCGACGTTTTGGTGGCCAGTCTGCCACCATTGTCAAGATAAATTAAATAAAAATAAAAAATTTAAAATTAACTATTATTTAGGTTTAGAATTTTAAAATTTTTAGCTTTTTTTTAGGAGATTCTGAAAATTTTGACGTTAAATGTTAAATATGTTTGTTTTGAAATTCAAATTAAGAAGGAATCTAAAATAAAAACATTCAGATCTCGGTTTTTCTTTAAAAATAACACGATGGGAAGAAAAAATCGTTTCCTGTAAAATTAGCGAATGTCGCTTACGATGTTTTGTAAAAACGCATCGATATATCCTATTCTGAAATAATAAATTTAATAATCTTATGGATACTGGGTCCATTTATCGGGGATTTTATTTTTATTAAATTTTGCGTATATCCTCACTCTAACTGATCGGGCCGACTGCTTGTCAGCGACTGCTATCAATTTCTGATGGTAATCGTATTAGCAAAGCGACATCGTACTACTTTCGCCATCTGTAGGTCGCGGTAGGTACTAAAAATGTTTAGGGTACGCTGAAATCTTACTTGTGGGGTTCTATGAATTGGTATTCTTCGCCCATGATCCGATAAATTTGAATATGTCTGTTATTTAAAAACATATGACAAAAAGTCTTATATAAGAGTTGTAGTGTTTCTAAATAGGCACGTCCTAAACATATTTTGATGTATACAGAGTGTTCCAAAAAACATTTTTTAAGAAACCAGCGTAACAGCAATAACATTTTTTTGGGACACTTTGTATACATCGAAATATTTTTAGGACTTGCCTATTTGGAAACCCTACAAACTTTATATAAGAATTTTTGTTACATCTTGTAAAATACCAAAATTATTGGATTTTCTCGGACCATTGGGTCACACCAAAATGTTTGTTTGCCAAGAAGTTGGAACTGTTAAAATAGTCTGGCGACTAAGGAAATATCTTCTTATACCTATAAGAAGAAATACCCAAGTAATATAAAATTCAGATTTTACAAAATGACACAAAAGTTAAGTTTCATTTAATCAACCTTGGTACCTGGTACCTGCCAAAGCCACTATGGATCAAACTTAATAGTCTTTCATGGCTTTTACCTATGTTGGATTGGGAGCATGAGCTGAACGCTCACGGGCTCTTGGACTATAAATTTGCATTACTATTGTGGTGTTAGCTTAGTTAATTTTGTTAATATATTAACAGTACAATTTTTAACACCACTTTATTACTAATTATTAATAATTCTAAACATTTCTTATGTTCACTATTTAGTTAAGTGTAAAAAGAATAGCAGCACGCGATTCTGTTTAGCACTTTTTTAAACATTTAAATAGTCCAAATTTACGAAGATGCTCTAATCAAAACTTTATTTAAACATATCATCAATAATACTTGTTTATTTATCAAAAAGCAAATATTTACAGAAAACCTTATAAATTTCGGTGTTTTATATCTGTTATTCTGGTTTGAAGGTATTTCGCAAAATTAAATGACACATAACTATACCGGGTGTTAACATAAAACTTAAACGCAGCTTTTTCCATTACTACGTGATATAATTTTAAATTTACGAAAAATTTATGTTTTATAATTGACTTCGTCTTTAATTATTAAATCTTTAATACATGATGATTCAAAAATCGATCACGAACTTAGGTGCGGAGTTTCTTCATATATTTTCTCAAATGCTCATTCGTTTTCGAGTTACAAGCCGTCAAAAACTTAATTTTTATTTTGGTTTTTTTCGCCATGTTAGCATTTAATTCTTTAACCAATCCAGTTGATATTTGGCACACAAATCAAGCTTTGCAGATTCTAAAATTTTTAAGACAAAAGTACTTTTTAAATACTGCCAGAGGGCACTTTACCTAAAACTTAAAAATTTATTTACATCATAATTCTTTACATTTTGACAGATATCGCAAAGCTAGGGCGCTATTTTATAGACAATAAAAAACTAAAATAAGGTACTTTTTATTAAAGTCTGTAAAACTCACTGTTTAGGGAAAATTAAAAACCTTTGTTTTTTTACTTAACACCCCCTGTAGCTAAAAAAAGATATTTAGGATATATATTTATATAAAGTTTTTTCTTACTTTTTGTTGTAGAATCGTTTGGTTAAGTTTGTCGGTTGTGTTACTGGACACCCTGTCTGTATGTAGGTAATTTGATTGAAATTGATGAAAACTTTCATGTCTATTGGTGTCTAAACGGTGTTTTTCTGACTTTAATGTTATGCAATTTTTTATTTTTAAGTTTTTGATTGTCTATAAAATGGGCCCCAGCTTTGCGATATCTGTCAAAATAGTGCTATGATGTAAATAAATTCTTACAAATAAGTTTTAGGTAAAGTGCCATCTGGCGGTATTTAAAAAAGTATTTCTTTGCTTTAAAATTTTAGAATTCGCAAAGCTCGATTTGCGTGCCAAATATCCACTGGATTAGTTAAAAAATAAATGCAATATGTATAAAAAATCAAAATAAAAATTGAACTTTGACGGCTTGTAACTCAAAACGAATGAAATTTTGAAAAAATTTATATGAAGCTCTCACTTATTTTGTCAAGTAGAATCACCCCTAAGTTTCGTGATCGATTTTCGAATCACACTGCATAATCTTTAGTTAATATACAGGATAATTCAAATTAAGTGTGTGCCATTAGTGCTTTTGTTACAAGGCAACCATGGTAGCAAATACTTTTTTTTACCTTTTTATTATTTATTGTTTTAAACTTATAAACATAATTAGACTGCCGTGTAAAAATTTAAGATAAATCGAAGCACTAACGGAGATACAGTGGTTTAAGCATCCACGCCCCAACCGTGGCAAATTTTTGAGTGTTCAGAATTTTAAAGCACTTTTCCCACAACTCAAGTTTTTAAAGTCGGTGTTCATCATAATTTTAAAACTACTTCACTGACCTATTTAAATTTTTTACCACTATTTCCTTTAGGACCGTACGTAGAAATTGATTTTGGGCAGAGGGGGAAAGAAAAAAATTTAACCTAAGAAAAAATTGAAAAGAAAAAAAAGATCTTTCCTTAGGAGACAAAATGCAAAAAAACCCATTTGTTCTCTATTTACTCACCCATTTTCGCCGAAAAAGATTTACACACAACTTCAAGGAGAGGGGGCAAATGCCTTCATTTCCCTCCCCTCCTGCGTTCTTCTCTGATTTTCCTACATCATTTACAAGGTAACGCTGAAGATTTTTTGTTGAAATTTGTAAATGTCCATAATTCTGGTACAAACAAATAAGCATATTTTTTTTCTCAAAAATCGTTTTATTTAAGAATGTTCTGGTTAGTAAGTAAAAAAAAAAATTTAAATGACCCTCCTAGCGTTATCTGGGAAAAAAATTGTCTATAAAACTAACTTAATTTTTTGATTTCACATGATCCAGTACCAATATACAGTGCATTTCTTTAATTTTTATTTTTTAAAAGATCAATTTAAAAAGTTTTAGTTTGGAATATAAAATAATTGCATAAATAGTATATTTCAAAGTGAAACTAATAAAAGAAAATTTTAAGATGGCGGCTGGGCACCATCTTGGAATAAAAATTAAATGAAAAGGGTGGTCTTGTGGCACATCATTTTAAAGCTCCTGACCAGTACTTTATAACGCTAAAATATAAAGTCAATACTTTCACCAAAAACATGGCGATACTTAAAACTTTACCTAAATACCTGATTTTTATGGCCATATTTCCGAAACCAATAAAGTTAGATGTATTTAATGTGATATCTTCTTAAAGCACTTTTAAATATATTTTTTATGGTGGTCCTGATGATAACATACAGAGTAGAAATAGAAGCACATTTTTTCTAATGGGGCACCGTGTATATTAAATTGCCCTTAAAAAGATTTTTAAATGAGCTTTAATAAAATATCACATTAAGTACGTCTAACCTCATTGGTTTTGAAAATATGGCCATCCCAATCAGGTATTTAGGTAATTTTTAAAGTACCGCAATTTAGTATTAGGGAAGTTATTTACTTTATATTCTAGGGTAATAAAGTACTCATCAGGAGCTTTAAAGTGATGTGCTATAAGGCTCCCCTTTTATTTAATTTTTTGCACAAAATGGAGCCCAGCCGCCATCTTGAAATTTTTATCTGTCAATTTCTCTCTTAAATATAGTATTTATGCATAAATTTTATATCCCAAAGTTTTACTTTTTTAAATCGATTCGTTCAAAAAATTAAAGAAAGGGACAATAAAGAAATAAACTGTATGATGGCCAACGCAATTCACCTTTTTTCGAGACGCTTCAGAATAATTGCTGCCATGGCTGAATTTTTTAACATTATTTAACAAAAATTTTACACAATATTCTTTTAATGCTATATTTTATTGTATCATTTTATTTCATTTTAGTTATCAGTTTAATAAATAAATAATGATTATGTCGTCATAAAAAATAAATTTTGATCACGAACTATCCTTACCCCCTCCCCTTCCCCCAAAATAATATGCTAATTTTCTTTCTATGGTCTGATGAGTAGTTTTATGTTGTTGTTTTTTTCTGAAAATCCCCTATCTAAGAATATTTCTTAAGTGTTTTACTCACAATTATTGGCTATTTTTGTCTTATCTTTCACAAAAATACATGTAAAAAAATGATATGATAAAAAAATATTCAGTCTAATCTTATTAATAACATATTGGAGAAGTATATAAATTCAAGGCACCGGCACCGGGCAGACGGCGCTAAATATTTACTTGGCACTTAGGTTTTACGAAAAATTATGAAATTTTATTTTTATCTGTGGCACACCCAAGATTATTGTTAAGGTGCTGAAGGGGCGTTATACTAGGCAAACTGTTAGAAAAGAAAATTTTATGATTAGGTTTTTTGGGGTTATGTAAAACTCTACCGAAACGAGAGTCAAACTTTCTAATAGCAGCTTCTTCAGCTCTGTGAGATCAGAGTAAATATTTTAACGACTACAAAGTAGTAACTACCAGACAATAATTGAAATCCCTTAATACAAAAACAGATAATATCTATTATCACAATTTTGCTAAAAACATAGTAACATTTAAGTTCAATACATAGCAAATCCGATACAAGTATCGCAAAGCTTTAATATAAGATTTTTCCCATCAAATATTCTCCTTAAATTTAAAACAAGTTATTTTCAGTATCTGATATTTTTAAGAGATCATTTTGATTTTTAACTGCTGCTAAGATATTTATTGCAAAGAGAATCAGAAAATCCTATAAAACTAAAAAAGAAGAGAAAGAAGAAGATCTTTATGGACCTCAAGACGGCAATATCCGATTTGTATAATTTTGGTTCTACCATCAATTATGTCAGTAGTGTCAAGTCTTAAGCCTAAATTTCCTCAATATATTATAAAGTTAGTTCTGACATACGAATACCTTCAAAAGCTGAAAGTACCAAAGAAACAATAATTGATACTTAAAACTAGGGCTGGCAACCGATACCGGTTTTTCGGTTAACCGGTTAACCGGTTTTCGGTTAACCGCGGTTTTGGCCAAAACCGAAAACCGGTATTTGAAAACCGCTTTTTAAAACCGGCTTTCGAATATCGGTTAACCGGTTTTAAAAAAGCGGTTTTTAAATAACGGTTTTTGGATAATCGGTTTTTGAATACCGGTTTTTTTGGATAATCGGTCCAAAATCGAAAAGCGGTTCTTCTTTTAGGGGGCGGCAGACGTTGTTTAGGAGGCGGCAAAATTTTTTTTTGGTCAAAATTATTTCAACAATAAAAGAAAATGAAGAAAATGAAATTATAAATTTCGGTGTATCGGTTTTTGTTTTTAATGCCGGTTTTTTATAATCGGTTAACCGGTTTTTTTAAACCGGTTAACCGGTTTTGCTTTTTTCGGTTTTTGCCAGCGCTACTTAAAACCAGATATATTCATTGTATCCCAAAAAGCTTTTTCATTTCTTTATCGATACTGACGAAACTTGGTGGGGTTGTTAGACTAATAAAAAGTCCTTTAAGGGTGTATATGACAGGCTATTACGACATTTCACCGGAAATGACTGAAACTTTTGATTTTTAATTTGGACACCCTGTATATTTTTTGTTTTTCGGATTCTCCAGATCATTTTTAGTCGAAATACAATATTTTGAAGAAAAAATTTTGGTCAAATTTTATTTTTAAATTAAATTTTAATTTTTCATCCAGTCATTGTCGGTTAAACCGGAAGTAATAGAAAACAAATGAATAAATTAAACAATCCACAATTATGTCATATAACAATATACCAAATTTCATCTTTTTATCCTAAAGGAACACCCGGTATGCATTAAAAGACATATCTGTTGCCGATGATGATGATGATATTTTCTTTTCGTTTAGTGCCGATCAAGTGGGGTTTGAACTAAATATTAGTAAAGAAAAATATGGTAGAGTCGGATTCATACAAGAAAAAGTTGCCTACGTCATATATAAAAATAATTTTTTTATTTCAAAAATGCAGTGCATATTTCATGGTAAAAAAATATTTCTCTGCATGATTATATGGCTATCGCGTGATATTTAAAAGAAGATGCCTTTTAGCTGTTATAAAGACCCTTTTAAAAAACGCGTTTTAAAAGAACACCCTCAATATTATTTATATTTAAAAGTATGTTTGCAACAAATGACTGATTAATCTGCTCCTATTATAATACTATACTTATTACTTACTCATTGATAACAGTATATCGATAGTTCTTAAAATTGTTGCATTTTCAAGATTACATGGTAAGTATGATTCAAAATTGTGCAACATGTTTAAACGATTCTCATTTAGGAAGGTGGGCATATAAACACAAAAATAACATTATTTAAACAAATCGCTATTGAAATTTCATTTCATTTGTAGTAGCTGTTTATATTTTATTTTTGCTAATATTAGCTTAGCCTAGATTTTGTTGCGGTAACGATTAAGTGATAATAACCCGGTTTTATGATATTTTTTATAAATAAAAGTTAAATGTAAAAATTAGACTTAAAAAAAAAATGACAAATTCATTATATACGATTGGTGTAGCTTAATGACCTACCTCGCTTATTCAAGAAGCATTCCTTCTTTCGCTCATTAACAGGCAGTAGAGGCCTTACCCTTTTATAGGGAGTTTTGGGGTTTTCTATACCAATCTCAAAGATAAATAAATATACTCGTATGTGAGACCCCTAAATGCAAAACCAGATATAAGTATTATTTTGATATGTCTTATACTCTAAAAGTTATTCCCAACAAACACTATTTGCCGGCAATGTACATTTTTCATATTGGCATTGATGGTAAAGCATTGGCAATTGGTGGCAATATTATGCCAACATCTTATACGCATTAAAAAGTCAACCCTAAATAAACACTTAATTGCCAATAAATTTTACATGCATGGCGAATTGCCGGCAAGCATACAAAAATGGCGGCATACCAATCCTGATTAAATAAAGCACGCGTTTTTGTTGCAGGCAAATAAATATTGGATTTTTGAAGGCAAACCTTCAACGCATATTCATACTTTTAAACCATATTATTAACATTGGTATTTAACTAAAAATAAAATGAAATGATGGTAAAATTACAACGCGTTAACCTAAAAATAAAATGATGGTAAAATTAGCTACGTTAATTTCGACCGACAAGTAACCGCTTTGTGCATTTGTTTTCTACGTGGTTTTCTAGCTTTTTAGTTCCTTTTTTAAAGAAAAGAGTTTTTAATAGACATAATTAAATGTATTTATTACCTAATAAGTGTGTGTTGTGTGATTAATTGGTGATGGCTAGTCGAGAAGGCAAGATATTCAAGTAGACTGTTAGGAGCTGTAAACATTTTGTTTAAAACTTTATTAAAAGTTTTAAAGACGTGTTTAATAAAAATATTATATATATTTAATAGTTTTTTTGACATACCGATAGATGGCGTAATGGACAATAAACTACTACGTTTCTGCAATATCTTCGCTTTTTATCGTCTAAACCGTACCCATTAGACAAAAATAATTCGAGAGCGGTCTGCGGTAGGTGATCTCACTTAGCTTTGAAAGAAATATCTTCGGCTAGTGTAAAAATCTGCATCTCAAGTTGGACAGTGTTCCGAGAGATGGTACTTTGCATTGCAAGGAAATTGCATGCAGTAAGGAGTTTTTCCTATTTTAATTTTCAAATAAAATATCGCATCATTTTAGCTTTTAAAAAAAGTATATGCGACAATTTTCGTCAATAAGACGTCAGCTTGCTGCTTGGGAGTATCTGCATTTGCCCACTTTCGTGTCTTTTTGTTATCTTTTTGCCAATAACTTATTAATGATGGATGCCATCATCTTAAACGCATTTTTGCCAATAACTTATTAATGACGGATGCCATCACTTTATCTGCAACACGTGGCCTAATAACGGCCAATTGCCCACTTTCGCGTCTTTTTGATACCTTTTTGCCAATGCCTTGCCATTAAAGAGTGTTGGCAATGCCAGTAAATTAAATGTACAACGCCGGCAAAAAATGTTATATGGGTATTGGCTAATAAACTCGTTGACACCCGGAATGTGTCAATAATATCAAGTTGTAACCTTTTTACTAGAAATGAGTGTATGTGCCAAAAAACATGTTTTTTATTACCCACAACATATGACATTGCATAAAAAAAAACAAATATATCGTATCTTTATATTGGCACGAACCATTATTGTAAGTAGGCATTGAATTCAAACTGGGGGCCGAAATGAATGGTAATGAAAGAAAAGCGCAAGTTGTTAAAAAAAGTTTATGTTGTTGTAATTAAAATTCTAATTTACCTTAAACCAAAATAAAAGCCTGCTTAAACGTTATATGTATGCATATCCATTTACGGATACGACTAGCAAAACGTGAGGAGCCCCCAGACCCCGTAGATATGCTGATGGCACGAACACAATTGAAAAACCAAATTTTACTTACATAATAATCTGTGAAAAAACAATGTTATTATCAACCTACTATTTTGAATTCTAGCATATTTTTTGACATTTTTTTATTATTTTATTATTATAGCTTCCTTAAAAAAATATATACAAAAAGTTCCGATAACAGCTTATGTAAGATGGGGAAGTTTAACAAAACGAGCCGTCAGCCGAGTGCGGCAAGCCTATTAGTAAAGTTTAAAAAAACTAAAAAACACGCTTTTATATGCAACCGAACTAAAAATTAGAAAATAATTTTTCATTAAAAAAAAATATTGTCATTTCATAGTAAAAAGCGTGGGGTGCATTTTACTATTTTTCATAACTTTTCCATCATAGATATTTGCAAATATAATAATTATAACATTTAATATATTTATCACCCCACGCTTTTACTATGAAATGACAATATTTTTTAATGAAAAATTATTTTCTAATTTTTAGTTCGGTTGCATATAAAAGCGTGTTTTTAGTTTTTAAACTATTAATTATTTTTCATTTTTAGTTTCTGCTACTCTTGACAAAATGGCAGAAAAAATTTTTTAATGAACAAAAGTGGCAAATTTTAAAATTTTTCCAACAGATTGCAACTCACTAAAAAATTTCTTCTTCATTAAGTAGCAAAGTTTGAAATTTTGCCAACAGATGGCAATCAGGCAATGTTTGGACCGTTGCCAATATATTGCAACCCACTAAAAAATTTCTTCTTCATTTAATAGCAAAGTTTGAAATGTTGCCAACAGATGGCAACCTAGGTGTTGTTTTATAATATAATGGAATTTTTTTCCTGGCGATCCAAAAAAGATAACGGGATACTGTTTGCAGATTATTGCATTGTCATGTTTCCTTAATACGTGTGCAAAGTTTCAAAGAAATCGAATAGCTGGAAGTTGGTTAAAATTAGGCTCAAAGATTCCGTTACATAGCCAGATAGTTACAACCCAAGTTAATAAAAGAAAAATGGCACACAATGCATGTGTTGCTAACTATATTTTCTAAATATTTTTTCTTTAAATTTTTGGTAATTTCTATTAAATTAATTTGCCAACTGATAAATTTAATTAAAAACGTATTTTTATTAATCAAATAAATACGGTAAAATATTAAAATTAATTAGTTTTATCTCGATCCCACACAATATACTCCAAAAATGTGTTGTATTTTATATTATTTAAAAGTATACACACAAAAAGTAATTTCGTGGACACGTCTTAAAGTACAATCTGTAAAAACAGAGATTAAAAAATTATATTAATTTATCGAAATTCAACATTTTCTATTACTTCTGACTAACACTGTTTTATTATTTACTAGATTTTGGACAAACTATTTTAAAAAACCTTAATTTTTACATAGAATTATGAAAAAATTTGTTTTCCAGACATATATCTATCATCAATACATCGTCATTCCGGGAATGAGTTTATTAGTTAAAAAAATGAAAGAAAACGTATCACATAGCAAAAATACCCTAAATAAATTTGAAATCGTCAACTTAGAAAGGGTCATTTAGGGAGCACTCCCGAAAATGATAATCCTAATACCACAAACAAACCAACTAAATTTAAAAAAATAATATTTATTTTAAGAATTTAAATAAATAATAAAATCTACCCTGTTTTGTAGTAAACCTTAACATTCGAGCAATTTTTTGATCTGTTTTATTTATAATGGCGGCTAAACAACATTATTTTATGTTTTTACATAATTTAAAGGAAATGGCCTTTTCCTAACATTTTATTGATACAAATCATGCAAATAAAAATTAAGTCAAACAAAATGTTTATTATGTATTTTGAGAGAATAAAAATAAAATGATGGTAAAATTAGCTAGGTTAATTTCGACGATTTCGACCGAAGGTGATAAATTCAAATTTCCGCTTAGCCGAAATACAAGATTTGACAATTTGACAGATGAGGCAACCTTGCTTTTGTTTGGCCGCTTTGTGCAATTGTTTTCTACGTGGTTTTCTAGCTTTTTAGTTTCTTTTTTAAAGAAAAGAGTTTTTAGTAGACATAATTAAGTGTATTCATTACCTAATTAGTGTGTGTTGTGTAATTAATTGGTGATGGCTAGTCAAGAAGGCGGGTTATTCAAGTAGACTGTTAGGAGCTGTAAACATTTTGTTTAAAACCTTTTAAATTTGTAGTTACCTAAAAAATTATATGAAATCAGGGAGTTGCCTTATTAAAAGTTTTAAAGACGTGTTAATAAAAAAAATTATATATATTTAATAGTTTTTTTTGACATTTAACTCCTTTAAAATATTTCTCCCTATGTTTTGGATCTGAAAATTGAGTGTAAGTGTCCCTTAAATACTTACTATTTTAAAGTGTTTTCTTTTGATTTACTATCTTTTTTAATTTTTATTACATACTTTTTATTTTATTTTTTGGTTTATTGTTACGATATAAAAATTTATATTATGTAATTTTTATTGATAAAGTTTTCCTGCCTTTTTTTCTCATTTTTTCGATTACAAAATTCTAAATATGTTATTTAACTTTTGGGACATTCAACTTATAAAACTTGCAATACTTATTTAATGATAAATGCCATTATCCTAAACGCATTTTTTTGCCAATAACTTATTAATGATGGATGCCATCATCCTAAACGCATTTTTTTGGCATAACTATTAATGATGGATGCCATCATCCTAAACGCATTTTCATCATAAATTATTAATGACGGATGCCATCACATTATCTGCAACGTGGCCTAATAACGGCCAATTGCCCACTTTCGCGTCTTTTGATACCTTTTGCCAATGCCTTGCCATTAAAGAGTGTTGGCAATGCCAGTAAATTAATGTACAACGCCGGCAAAATAGTCCCATATAACCATTCTTATTTGGTGCATGTAAAGCAAATTTAATTATAAATGTTGCCCATATTTTTGTATTTCTTAAATTGTATGTACACATATGTATAAAAAGTAACTTTTCTTTTTTTTCCTTCTATCATACTCTTTTAAAGGATTTTTTATGTATGTGTAATTTACAAATTTTTAAATTTATTATTAAATTATATTTGCCCATTCTATAGTCTAAAAAACAAAAAAAAAACATATTAAGAAACATATTATTAAATTTAGAAAAACGTTCCCGAAGTGACTGCTTATAGCAAAAACTTTGTTAATAAAACATATTACTAGAAAAGTACTAAATTATATACTTGCCTATTAAGGCTACTTTTAATAACAAGCTAATTGACAGTTTAAACCACTTATTATGATTATAGCTTACATTTTTTCTTGTTACAAAATCAATCTTAAAATTTCCCACCTGGGTGATTTTGAGCCATAAACTCATATTAAAACAAATTCTAGTAGGCATTGATACAAAACTCTAATTTAAAATGTGATAACGACCGACAACAATAAAAAAAAGCATTTTTTAAACGGACATAGAAAAACAAAACAAGAAATCAAAACAATAAGCAAATTTCACCTTCACAGTTAAACGATCCACTCTCTCTAATTTAAGCGAATCTATTCCTGGTCCATTTCACAACTCGGGAATAAGTGGATTTTAAAATTTAATTTTAGCCTGGATCTAGATCTGTACAATTTGCCTGCCAAGTCCGCATTCCTTGTGAATTTTTACGAGGTCGTCGAATAAAAATAAAGTTAGAGGCTTGGCATTTCCTGAAGATGCATTTTATGATGTTTGTTCCAGCAGAATGTTGGAAACATGTTGGCAACAATCGTAAAACGTAGAAATTGTTACAATTATTAGTTAGAAATGTTGGCAACACTTTTCTGATGGAACGAAAAATTAATAAAGCGTGCACACTGCTTATACGTCAATACAAGAAAGGTTATGTTAAAAATTGTCAGTAAAGTTTGAAGAAAGCTTGCAAACTTTTCAAACAGTTTCCAACATGTTTCCAACATCTTAAAACTACTGCTGGAACAACAAACAATTGTATAATGTTAGAAACATAGCACTGCTGGAACGACAAATTTGACGTGCGCAGAATCCGAGCAGTTGCAAACATTTCTGACTGCCTGCTGGAACAAACCTTATGATGTTTTTCTGTATTATTATTTTTTTATGTTTTGAAGGCTCTCTTATAAGAAGTGTTTTATAAGATAAGTAAACCATACTTTTTACAAAAGGATATTTAAAAGAATTTAAAACAAATTGACCGCAATAATAATGCCGTATAATTTTTTTATAGTTTAAATCCTGCGGCACTAAAAAAATAAAGAAAATGTTGTACACACATCAAAAAATGTCCTTTAATGCATAGTAGCTGTATACCAAATATTGTTTAAAGATTGTTATAATATACAGGGTGTTCCACTGGGAACTGCTGCGATCGATTTCTCAAATATTAGACTTTGGAAATTTTTGAGAATTTGGTAACGTTATAAAGTCAGTGGGGGGCATACAACTAAAATATTTTGACAGTTCTACCACTTTTGGTTATACCGAAAGTTAATGTCAACTTCCTTATTTTAAACAGAACACCATATATATTGTTTATTTTTTAGATTCTGTGTAAAATTCTAAACATAATTTATATATGGTGTTCTTTACATGGGTCCAACCGTTTTCGACTTATTTTAAATTTTATGTCAAAAATGACGTTTGCAAACTATTAGATAACCATCATTTTTTTCTAAACAAAAGTCTTTAACATGAGGTGGGGTTGGGTTCCTCGTAGAAAAAAATTTCTTAAGTAGACTGTATTGATATTTTTACAATTAATAGACATAGAGTGGTCAAAAATAATCGTTAAAAAATTATTAAGAAAAAAATCTAAAAAGTAATTGTTTTCCAATGGAAACCACAATATTTTTTAGCTTATCCTAATTAAGCATCAAAAATTAGGGTTAGTTTGTAAAAGGATGTCTATTCCAAAAATTTATAGCTTTCGAAATATTAACAATTTAATATTTATCTACTCTAAAAATCCTTTTAAGTAGGTGCGGTTTAGTTTGGCTTCTATGTAGTTGGCCCTGATTACGAAATGCGGCGCCAAAGCCAACAAAACCGTACCTACCACTGTACTTACCCGTACTTAAAAGCAATACCTTGCGAATGCAATAAGTTTTATATAGGTGAAACTTGTAGACCATTAGCCAAACGCATAAAAGAACACAGATCATACATTAAAAACACAGAATTGCATAAATCAAAAATCTGCCAACACGCATTTGATAACAATCATAGAATAAACTGGGATGCTTCGAGCATTTTAGCAAAGGAAACTTGTTCTAAAAAAACGCAAAATCAAAGAAAGTGCGTATATATTATTAAATAAAGATAATTGTGTAGCATCAATTTCAGTTAATTTAAATAACACTTGGTTGCCTTTGCTTGATACTGAAGTATCTTCAGGAAGACTAAAAATTAACTAACTATTCACCTTTTTTGTAAAATAAACAATCAATACACCAGCAACCAGTTATCTATGTCACTATGACACTATAACCAAACAAACATATTTTGACATTTAATGTCAAAGATTTCAGAATATCCTAAAAAAGATAAAAATTTTAAATTTTAAAACCTTAATAATAGTAAATTTTTATTTTTATTATTTTTATTCCATTTATCTTGACAACGGTGGCAGATTTGCCACCGAAACGTCGATTTTTAATTATCTTTTTACTTGTTTTAAATTTTTTTGGTTTTTAGTATTTTTAATTTTATTTTGGCATGTACCCAAATAAATACCACAGCTTCAGCTCTTCAACTCTCTAGGCGGGAAAGGTTTGCGCCGATCTTCTCGCGCAACGCATATGCCCCGCCTCTTGGGGTAAAAGACTGCTGTGACGTGCGATCGGGGAGCGGTGTTATTTTATTCGTTCGACAGCCATAGGCGTGTATTGACATATTTATTTTGGTTTTCTAACGTTTTGTTTGTGTTTGATATTTTCGACACAGCTTTTAAGTTTCAATAGTAATATGAGTGAGAAAAAATCTGGACATGTGTGTGCAGTACCAACCTGTTTAAATAAAGGTTATAATTCGAAGAAGAAATTCTATCGTTTTCCCAAGGAAGCTAATCGGTAAGTACCTATCTAAATATCCTTCTAAAAAATTCTCAATAATTTTCCCCATTTTATAAATGTATCATATAACGAGTATTTTGATTTACAAATTCACCTATAGTTATAGTTTATTATTTTCCGTGACTTATTTGAAGTGAAAGTTTCTTATATTTTCGATTTTGGTGTGCCCTTAAGCGGCAATTAGTTTCGTCCGTAATCCTTTTTGCATAAATTTTGTTATACAGTTTTGTCCGGGCTCTTAAATTTTAAATACATATATACTTTTTTCCGGATGACATTATAAGCTGCTTTTTAATGACACTTGAGAGGATTAGAAGGTGCATTTGTACAGTGAAGTGGACTTTTAATGCCTAGGCAGAAAAAGTTGACTGGTTCTGCCTATCAATCTAGTAATTAAAATTGACAATGACAATGTGTCAAAATAATTTAATTATTTGGATATTAATACTGAAACGCAATGAATAAATATAAAAGAGACGATTATACATGAAATTAGAAAAAATCGGAGAAAAAATTGTATGTTCCACACGGCAGAAAATCAGATTTTTTCTTTCTGCCTAGTAAAACAAATAACTATTTGTCAAGCCATTTGATGTTACCTTAATGGTATCTATTATTTTTTTACTTGCTTGATTAAATATAATGTATTTTTGCAGATGATCAGACAGTTGCACTTGACACCAAGGCCGAAGTCGTGTATCAAACTAAGGGAGATTCTCTGATTGTAGCAAGTCCTCCTCTTGTGTCTCCTGTATCTACCCAAACACCAACCAGTTTAACTTCAGACAGTCCAAGGAAGATAAAATTTAGACAGGACATCAAGTCGTTAACTGCCGAAAACAAATATTTGCGACAAAAAGTTCAGGTACTTGAAAATGAGATAGATAATAAATTAGATAATATATCTCTTGATCAATATATGTCACTGACATATATTAAAAATATAATAAAGCTTCCTGATTTTAAAGACGATTCTGTGCCTGAGGATAGGGACGTTAAAAGGTCAATAATGTAGACACTGCAATAAACACCATGAGTTACTCGAAAGATGAACTCTTGCAAAAAATTTCATTAGATACGTATGCGGATACCTTTTAAATAAAGCTTTGCGGATCCACTCTTGTGATACCTGCATCATTTACAGTAAAGAACATACTGAACTCGATGATTCAACATTTTATTGTTTTTTAAAAAGCATATGAAAATGCCAACAGAGATACATTTGGAAACTTGCAAATGCCAAATGATAAATTTGTTGAGCTTATTTGTAAAATTGAAATTATATTTCAAGAAAATTTTGAAAAATTAGCAACAACAACAAATATTTGTAGCAAACTTTTAAATTTAACTAGTGTATTACCTTTTCGTCATCCTTGTAAATATTTCCCAAAAGAATTTGTACTTAGATTGTATTTAAGAGTAAGAATATATTATACTATAAAAACAATAAATGGCAACTTTAAGAATATAAATAAAAATAAATTAATAATATGGAGAAATCTGTAAAAATATTTAGGCATGCATGTTTTCTTTTATTTGTAGATATAATGTAGGTACATAGCTATAGGTATTTTTTATTTTGTTAATTGTCCATATTTTATTATTCAATTAGATAATATAATTTATTAAAAAACTAAACAACGTAATTTTATTATTTACCCTTATTCTCACCTTCTTTTTTGTTGTATAAAATTTCTTTGCGATATTGGTCGGCGTTACTGGTATATTAAGGTCTCTAACTAAAATAGTGATTAAAATGAAGTTAAAGTCGTAGTAAGTACAGTGATCAATTATATCATAACCATCCACCTGTTATAAAAAAAAATAGTATTTCCTCCCTATTGGGCATTTAAATGTATGTAATATACGTAATATTGTAATGCCAATTTTTAATTTTCATGTGTACTCAAAAATATCCTACTACAGTACTGTCAGGTCGAAACTAAGTATTTTACTTTAATAATAAAAATCCGTTTTATCCGGCCCTGACTTTTACCCCAAGCGAGAGAAAGACCGCACCATTTTATCTCGCTTGGTTGCGGACCGCCAGATCAAAGGCGCCGCTCGGAGTTGTGGAGCTGAATAGTGGTTAAGTTTAAGCTGTGTAAATACCATCCATTACAAAGTGTATAGCAACGTGTGTAGCTGTATGGTTTTTAGTTACTCGTGTTTTTGATTAAAATGGGTACATTAATAAGGTATTTACTGAAGTCAAACATCGATAAATTAAAAAGGGATTAGTGCATTCTATGTAAAAACAGTCATTGCTGAAAGCTCGTGGCGAAATAATTACTTTAGTAAATAAACAAATGTTTTATCGGGAAATATAATAAATTATACTGCTAACATATTCCTACCCAAGCTCCGATAGATTATTTAATCTTAAAACACTTATGTGTAGGTAGGTATAAATAAATACACAGATATCACTAAAATTTTTATCGCGAAATAGCCGGTAATGAGTGAACTTTAAAATTCCGGATATATTTTGAAAAAGTGAATTTTGAAGGATTTTGTAACTAGTTTTTGGTTTCGTTTTAGAGACTTAAAGAAAATTAAGGTACATTTTAGAAATTTAGATTTTTAAGGGCTTTTGGGATAAGAATTAAAGGTCTTTGCGGTTTGTTTAATTTGGCGTTATTGACATAGAAATTAAAATTTTAAACGCTCAGAATTATCTAACTCAAAAATGTACAGGTTTTACTACCTAAGTACAAGTTTTGAGTGCATTAAATACCTACCTACCAGCTTCTATACTATAACATAAAAATTAAAAATATTCTTAAACGATAATAACAAAAACAAAAACCTATTTTCAATTAGCTAAATTTCTTCTTTTTTTTTTTTTTAATAGAATCTTTTGCTTTCACCACCACACCAAAGTATTTAACTATTTTTTAAATTATTATTTCTTTTTTTTGTTTAAAATGCAAATACTTTCGGGAAACAGGTACAAATCTATACAATGCTCGGGAATTTTAAAGAAATTATTATATTGTTCCTTCTTTGGAAAAAAAGCGTATTTTTATAAGTCTTCTTCATTTACATGGGCTTATTCACAATTTAGTTGACCAAAGCTGCAATGTAGGTAATCATAAAGACTAATAATTGCGTCCAAATTTGCCGAAAACCGCACTTAAATATTTTTGTACTCTTTGAAAAATTAAGTTACAAATTTTACCTAAAATTTAAATTATTTTGTTCGAATGTCCAGCAGTTTATTTCCAGCGATAAAAACAACGAAAAAATTGCTCTAAGTCTGTTTACACTACACAAATTTAAAAGAGTGGGGTTAGAATGAGCATTTCGCTCGTCTGGTGTAAATGAACCTTTACATACACAAAAAAACATACAGGCGAATTGAAAACCTCCTCGTTTTGGAAAAAAACACATAAACTTAATATGGATCTTTTTTTACCATCCTTTATAATTTTCTATAACTTTAAAGTATGCTCCTAACACAGCCACATATGGATGTAAAAAAAATATTTATAAAAAAATTTCCACTCATACTACTGTTCGCCCACCGAGTGTGGAACTGGGACGCCTAAAAGGACAGAGGAAGAAATCGACATCCTGAAACATCATTCGACGATGCTTTGGAGGCCTATCAACGGCCACCAATCAGATGAAAGGTCTTTCTGTTCGCAGAAAGGCATTGTTGTCAAACTAATAAAAGTGTAGGGATATTTTAGGGCGATATACATATTTAACTATAGTTAATATTATATTTGGTTCTTGTAGGAAAATGATGTAATATGCGATAAAATAAAACCATTTTAAGGAATACAAAATAACAACAAAAACAACAAAATTAAACCAGGTTCCTTATTTAAATATTAAATATTGAAATAAAAAGTGTAAAAGAAATTAGGATTTCTAGGATGAAAAACTGGCAGCATCTTAAAACCAACATATTTTGATTAAAATTATTTTGATCGAGCTAGACTCGCTGGGCGAACAGTAGAGACCGAGGCATTTGTAGTGCCACCCTGTATAAAGCCTTGACCATATTTTTTTGGGCAACCCTATGGCGACACCTTTGTAACAATACTATAAGTATTTGATTTAAAACAGCTCTTATTCAGTAAAAAGATAGGTAAAAGTCAACGTTACTTTATATTCATTTTGCATTGTTTTGGTAGTGATATTTGTTGAAATATGTAATTCCAAATGTTTTTTATTTAAAGTAAAAGAATTTACAGCTTAATAATAATTAAAAACTGTTGTATAAACGGTTGTTCTACTAATACAATAAACTGTATATCTCCGGCACTGAACAACATGGCCGAAAAATGGGAGATGTGACGTCATTACACGTCAAAGCAATATGGACGAATGTCGTGACCTTATATAGACCGACTTTGGTTACACCTGTCCAAGCTACTTTGTTTAGACAATACAATAATTGGTAATATATTTAACTTTTAAATCAATGAGCATCGTTAAAAAAAATCACTTTGCCCATTATTCCTCAATGTTTTTTCAATGAAAACTATCTAACTAATACTAATCTTTTTCAGATTTGACAAGAAAGACAAAATGGTGCAAGTAATAAACACAGTACCCTGTGACGAAAGTCAGCCCATATTGGGCGCAGCTGATCGTCAAAATGTACCAGATGATCTGAAGAACGGCATGAAGTACTCTGTCGCCGAGGAAGCATATAAAGGAGTGGCAAGGTAATAGCAGTGTTTGAAAGTCGTACCATAGGTTTCGGCCCAACAGCGACCGGCTTATCTGCGGCCGATAATAAAATCGGCGCATTAGCGACCGAATTTTTCAAATCACCAATTTTTCTACCTGGTGGGTCTGATAGAATACTTTAAATTTAAGACGCACTGTTGCCAAAATGTAGGTGGACCATTAGAGATATTTCTTAGGATCAGAAAAGGGTACTAAGGGTCGGTACTTAATTAAACCCTAAACTAATACACTCTTACGAATGGTTAGTTCTGGTAAGCAACGTCTTTTTTTATTTCCTTAATTAAACCCAAGACTAATACACACTTACGAATGGTTTAGTTCTGGTAAGCAAAGACTTTTTTAATTCCTTGCATATATTGCAATACTTATATTCTTGTATAGTATATTTACGAAAATGTGTAGGCCTCTATATGCAATAAAATAAATAATATTATAAATGTATCTACAATTTTTTGAACTTTTTAAAATATTTTACAAAAAGAAAACAACTGAATGGGAAGAGTTTATGAACAACTTGGCAACAATGCTTATGCCCCATTGGGGCTCACTCTTATTTAAATTGATGGTCGCTTATAGGTCGGTTTTATTGCTTTTTAAATGATCAGTCGCTGATGAGCCGATCGCAGATAAGCCTATTTCGTACCATATGGTACGGTCGTTGTTTGAAGCAGAGCTAACTTTTTTAAACAACGGTAGGGTGCAAGTGTTTATATACTTACATCAAAGAGTAGAGATATTTAAAATTTAATAACACAGCCCCACAAAAATAAAAATTTGGTGGTCCGAAAGACCAGACCATAGTATTTTTATGTTTTGGGGTATCTGAAACCGAATCTGGGGTTGATTTGACCCTATCAGGTCAGGGTCATGGTCATTTTAAGGTCAATCACAGCCAAAAAAGTAAAAAAATTTGAAAGGCCGAAAGACCAGACCATGGTATCTTTTTGTTTTTGGGGTCGCTAAATCCGAATCTGTGGTCGGTTTAACTCATCAAGTCAGAGTCAAGGTCTTTTCAAGGTCAGATCATTAAAATTAATTGAAAAAGGACCACAATAGTTGTATTTTATGTTTTTGGAATCGCTGAATCCAAATCCGGGGTCAGTTTGATTCCATCAGATCACGGTCAGGGTCATTTAAGGTCAAATCATTAAATTTTATATTTTCGGGGTCGCTAAATCTGAATTCGTGGTCAAATTGACCCTATGAGGTTAGGATCAAGGTCATATCAAGGCCAAATCATCAGAAGTATACGTAAATGCACCAAAATCATGATATCTTGGGGTTTTTAAGGTCGCTAAATCCATATCCTTAGTCAAATTGCCCTTTTCGGATTTGGATTAAGCGAACCCAAAAACATAAAGGTACCACGTTTGTGGTCTATTTTCAATGAATTTTAATGATTTGTATTCAATTTCCGATAAATTTTGTAATTTGACCTTAAAATGACCTTGACCATGACCTGATCCTGATAGAGTCAAATCGACACCAGATTCGGATTCAGCGACCCCAAAAACATAAAGATATCATGGGCTAGTCTTTCGAACTACCAACTTTTTTATTTTTGTGGGACTGTGTAATCTTTGCTTACATTTCTTTAATATTATTGTTTTAAAACTATTCCACACATTACAAGACAACTTGTAAACATATAAAGTAAGATTTTGTTACATTTATTTTTTTCTTACCGCTGTTAAAAAAATTGTTTTTTGGTTGTTATTGTAAAAATAAAGTACTAAATTTTAATACCCTACATAAAGTCCGTTTTTTGACAGTATGGCGGCTTTTTTACCTTGAAAAAATGTTTTGTTTCAATGCCCACTAGAAATTATTTTAATATAAATGCAATGTAACAATAAACGTGACATCAACTAAATGAAACATCAAGTTACCATAAATGCCACCATTATTTCTTTTAGTTCATAAGCTTTCTCTAGGTAAACGGATTTTCAGCATGTCGGAATTATACAGGGTGCGACAATTTTTTAAAAATTAATGTATGTATTTTTAACACTGGTGACAAAGTTAACATTTTGCTGTGACCGCTTAATTCCTTTATCATTTTGTACAAAAACTTGTACTTTATTTAAATCGATATCTTGGATTTTTTTCATAAAATCCATTTTGTATGTAATAAAAAATTTATTTTTTTGAGAAAATTAATTAAATGTGGCAATATCTCCCTAACGAAGCACGATAAAACTTTTTTTATAAGTATAAACATTATTTTGGCTCACTGTATCACCTCTATCGTTTTTGACCCCACTTTACCGGTCAACCTGTATATTAGAAATTATAAAGAAATTATAATAATAATAATGAATTCATATGAATCAGAAATTAAAAATGAATTTATACTATTTAGATTTTGTTTTTTTTTTAATTTAAACTAAGTACTAAGTGCATATAGTTATAAAAAGGATACATTTTTCTTTAAATAAAAGCCATAATTTTTTGGTGCAAATAAAATGGACACATCATCGTATCCTAACAATTTTTGACATTAATGTTAAAAATTATGTCAAACCTATGGAGACCTGGGTCCCCATAGTCAAACCCATCACTTCTAGTAAAACTTTATTTTGGATATGTTATGATGTGAAAATTATGTTACAATCTGGCATCGCTGTTGATACAAAAGTCTCTAAATTTGTTATTTTTTATCCTGTGCTATATCTTTTAATTATCCCCTCTTTGTTATTCAAGCTTCTATGATGTAACCATGTTTTCGATGTCGATATGTTTTCAATTATGTTTTTTTCTCCCCATGGTCTAGTTCCGATTTAAAATTCATTATTTATAATTATCTTCTTTCATTTGATAATTATTATATATATTATCACAGGTAAATAAAAGGTAATAAGAGTTTAAATAAAAAAAAACTAAATAGATCAGGTGTTATATATTATGTGTTCTAATATATTTGTAATTATTTTAAAGGATATTTAGCCTTAACCTTAATCTAAAACATATATTAATAAATAAATTGTTTTTAGCTACAGAAGTAAATAAGTAGTAAGATATGTCGTGTGGGTTTGTTAACATCTTTACTGTCTTTGTTTTAAAAATCGATATCTAATTAGAAAGCGTTTATTTAAAAAGGCACATGTCCTGTTACCAATTTTTTAAGAAAAAACGCAAAAAACGTTTAACATTAAGATTCTTAAAAACTACATCTTTTTCTTAAATAATTACTCTTTGTGGGCTTAGAAATATATTTTGTAATAATTCCCTTTATTATTATACTTATTTTTTATTAAAAAATTAAAAATCATTATGGACAGTAGACTGGGCGAAAAAATGCTATTATTATGATTTTTAAATATATTGAAAATATTATTCAAGTTGACAGAAAAAAGTATTGTGGATGTTTAAGCCCTTAATATTAATATGAGGCGGTCTACCTTGACGAATAACAACAACTAACAAACCTTTATCCAAAACTGAGAAGGGGTTTAGACATAAGCAAGACCGGGGATAGCTTTGTCAGGGACGTGAGGGTGTGAGAATTACGATTTCGGTTGGCAGTTCTGTTCAAAGTTGGTAGCATTATCAGCTGATGACAGAGTCGTGCCTTGTCGAAGCTTTGTTTGGTAAAAACTGTGGAAATTTGCCATTTTCATTTTGGTTGTATATTTTGCAAGGATTTCCAGTTGTTAATGTTTTTGGTTAGTTTAGAGACTTCACATATTATTGGTTCGGACTCGTTTTATTTTAGAGATTTTGATAGTGTTTAGTCGAATAGTTTTCAGTCATTCGTGTTTTTATATACATATGATACTGATGAGTGTCCGCTAATTAATGGTACACAGAAAAACCACAGATTTCTTATGCGAAAATACCCATTTAGGATTTAAACAAACATACCTATATCCAAAAGTTAATGATAAGGAAGATACGGGGTGTTAAAGGGATATAAATATTTTTATTCATGCATTTCGATAATTTCTGATATGTTTTAAACATTTTAATAAAACTCGGTATCCAGGAGTTTTTAGCTATCAGCTATTTATATCTGAGCAGTTGTAATTATAGCTAATACGATGTTATTGAAGGTACATACTTTCGGGTGCACTGAACAACTAAAACGTGAATACCTTAAAAACGGTTGTCAAGACCGATTCTTACTAAGTATACCTTTTTTGTGCAGAAAGCATAGAGAAGCTTACTAGTTTACATACATACAGAGTAGTAACAAAAAATTGGGTAGTTTTAGAGAATTTTAAATAGTGTACCCATCGCCCTCTAGTCTACACACAAAAATTAATATTCGATCTGAAAAGCTAATGTTTAAAAACCCCGAGATACCGTTTTATTAAGATATTTAAAAGGGGGAACAATTATCGAAATAAATTTACTTTTTCTTTTTACTATGACACCCCCGTATCTTCCTTATTATAAACTTTTGGATATTAGGTATGTTTGGTTAAATCTTAATATTTTGGCATAAGGAATCTGTGGTTTTCTGTGTACCATTCATTAGCGGACACCTTGTATACAAAGTTTTTAAAATGGTTTTGACTTACGGAACCATGGAAAATGTTTTGCTCTGCCAGGTACCTCATCGTCCTGTCGTCGCTTTGATAATTTTTAATTTTCAATATTTAAACCACATTTATGTTTTTGTTTTAGGTTATGCCTATTAAAATAATCCAATAAATTTTGTTTACAACATACAGTTCTTTTTTGTTTTCTCCTTAATTCTACGCCACTGATCTGCCTAAAATCAAACATGGCCGAAAATGGCCCGACTTGACGTCACAGCCGCGCTAGCCAATATGGCGAATGTCGTGACCTTATCTCATCAATCGACTT